>JAGDYQ010000047.1:914799-1192916 GCA_021962125.1 Bulinus truncatus | reverse complement strand
GCCCATCTAGGAGAATTTAATGACATCGCCTTGCTTCCTTTTTATCTTTTATGGTTATTTTCACATTTGTAAATGTATTTGACCCTTGACCTGCAATATCTATCAATAGAATCATGATTTTTGCCATTTGGGCCACACTAAGGTGCTGTGTTAAGTTTCAAACACATACATTTTAAAATATTAGTTGCAAATTATCATCAACCACATGGTTCAAATATGTTATTATCTAACTGTTGAGAACACTGGGGTGGGAAATGATTGATTTTGGATTGTGTATGATTGGACAAACAGCCTGGATTGTGTATGCGACTGGACAAACAGCCTGATTGTGTATGACTGGGCAAACAGCCTGGATTGTGTATGACTGGGCAAACAGCCTGGATTGTGTATGACTGGACAAACAGCCTGGATTGTGTATGACTGGCAAACAGCCTGGATTGTGTATGATTGGACAAACAGCCTGGATTGCAAATGACTGGACAAACAGCCTGGATTGTGTATGACTGGACACACAGCCTGATTGTGTATGACTGGACAAACAGCCTGGATTGTAAATGACTGGACAAACAGCTTGATTGTGTATGACTGGGCAAACAGCCTGATTGTGTATGACTGGGCAAACAGCCTGGATTGTGTATGACTGGGCAAACAGCCTGGATTGTGTATGACTGGGCAAACAGCCTGGATTGTGTATGACTGGACAAACAGCATGGATTGTGTATGACTGGACTAACATCTACAGCCTAATGGCTGAATACAACCAAACATATTTCAGCATCAGATATTCAGTACTTGTTATATAAACACAACATCCATCTGTTCTTGGTCCAGTGATTTGTTTAAATATGTTGTTATCTTATGACTAAGTCTAGTGAAGTTAAGTTGTTTTAGTCTAAAAGACGATTTATAGTAGTTTCAGTTGTGTTAGTCTAATTGTGTATCTATAGTAGTTTCAGTTGTGTTAGTCTAATTGTGTATCTATAGTAGTTTCAGTTGTGTTTGTCTAATTGTGTATCTATAGTAGTTTCAGTTGTGTTAGTCTAATTGTGTATCTATAGTAGTTTCAGTTGTGTTAGTCTAATTGTGTATCTATAGTAGTTTCAGTTGTGTTAGTCTAACAGAGTCTCAGCTATAGTAGTTTCAGTTGTGTTAGTCTCAGCAGCAGCAGCAGCAGCACCATTTCTAGATGCAGCCTCTTGACAAAACCTATGATGTCCCAGTCTTGATACCCTTGCTATAAGATTTTATTTGCTAATGTAGTGAACAATTTTTTTTTAGTGGCTACCATTTAGTGTAGAATCAAAAGATTGTTGGTTTTATTGAATGTTTATTTCTCTGATATCAAACAAGAACTCATGATTAGAAATAAAGAATTAATCACCGCAGTAACTTTTTTCCCTGGAGTTGCACAGGTGTGGGGAAATGGGCATTTAAAAAAAAAATTTTATTCTATATTTATTTGCCATAGTTATTTTAATATGTTCTACTTTTACTTTTAGTCAGTCTAAAAAAGATGTTGTATGGTGCTCCATGTGTTTAAGGCAAATAGGAATTTGGAATTACTTGCCCTTGTCGAGTTGCTCACATTATACCAATATCTCTGAGAATTTGATGGAGGAGCATGGAGAACCTGCTGTGAAAAAGAAAAAAACACTTTCAGTAAGATTCTTAAAGACTTTTATTAAACATTCAAATGTCTTGGGATTTTAATCTGTGTACCATTGGAAAAAATCTCTTTATAAACATAACAACACTACCTTCAACAAGAGTATTGACATAGAAGTGGTCAGTCAGACCAGATCAGACTGTGAACAAAAGACTTATTGCAACCAGTATGTAAATATCCTCCTAGCTTTTACTAGTAGTAGATGGAAAAGACAGATAACTTCTATTACCAGTTGATGATATTCAGGGTAGCCCTATATAGACTCTGTATAGAATAATTGGATTTCTCAAAACACACTGGTAAGAGCGTGGGTGCACAACCTGTGGGTGTAGGAATGGTTAATGGCAGCTGTGAAAAAAGAAAATATTACGTTTCAAATTATAAAATAAAAACGTATTTTAAAAAAAACTTGGAAAAAAAAAAGTTATCAAAATGTACTCAAAAGTTAGTAAAAATAACCTTTTGTTTTTACAAAGTTAGCTTTTATAAAAAATTACTAAAAAGTAAAACGTATAGTTCTTTTATCATACAAATATTTACATAAATTATTACTAAAATGCTGCTGTTTGACAAAATTTTTGTGTGTTGAAATTATTTTCATTATTTAAAAAATTGATTGAAATTAATGCAAGTTTAATCTTGTGTGAATATAAACAATACATGAATTAATGTGTGTCCATTAAACACAGGATACCTGTCTATCAACAAGTGGCAAACATCAGCAGAAGTTAACTAATCATTCAGGGTCAGCAAATAAAATGAAGAAATAACAATCCTTTGTTTCTGGGATACAGCTTATGAATTTAGTGGATTAGATAGTTGATATTTAAATGATTATTCTCATTTGAAGACTGTAGTGTTTGTTGAAGATTGTGAATACATACTTACAGCTTTTAGTGGATTAGATAGTTGATATTTAAATGATTATTCTCATTTGAAGACTGTAGTGTTTGTTGAAGATTGTCAATACATACTTACAGCTTTTAGAAAAAAAACAGGTGCTCTGTGTCAAACAAAAATAGATTTACTGAAAATATTTTTCTTCAGCACAAGGTTGTATTACAGTGAATGGAAAAACCAATAAAAAAGAAAATGCCAATTCTAATTCATCATTTAAGGGATTTAGGGGTAAAAACATGCATTCACTCCCAACAAACGGCATACAATAAAATGTGATTCTGGTGATCCATAAAGTCAAACCATGACAAATAATATTTTTTTCATTTTTTTTTTATTACAAAAGTAATATTTTTATTAAAAAATGCATTCTAAATACTTTAAAAAAATATATTTATTTATTTTTTATTTAACTACTATTTCTCGCAAATAAAATAACACTATCAGATGACCGGCACCAAACGCCATTTTGATTAGTTTACATTTTAGTCTGTCACTTCGACTTCATTAAAATGAACTCAGATTCTTATTATTTAGAGGAAAATGACCTTGATTCTAGTGACGAAGATGAAACAAACACTCGCAAAATAAAAAAAAAAAACAACTATAAAAACATTCAAAACTGACCAAAAAACATTTTTTTCAAGAAAAAACACAAGGAAGCCTCACGATACAGGCGCGCATACCCCTCACTTTTTTGACAAAAAGACACACTGTGCATTATGTCTTTTTTTTTTTTCCAAAAAAAAAAAAAAGCTTTTTTTCTACATTTTTGCGTTTTTCTTAATATTAGATTTTTTTATGTGAATAATTAAAGGAAAATATGCATATTTGAAAAAAGTCACCAAACATTTATTTTTTGAAGAAATTTATTGAAAACTGAATATTTCCTTTCAGAAATATATGTAGATTAATAAAATAACTGAAAAAATGTGTTTGTTTTTAATACTTGTTTTTTGTCTAATTGGTGTTTGTACACTTTTAAAAAATGTTTTTTTTGTTAAATTCTTTTTTTTAAATATTATCAAGTTTCATTTTCACAAAAATAAACTGCACAGTTTTAAAACGTATTCAAAGTAAAAAAAAAATGATATATTACACATATATGGGCTATAAAGGAAACAGACAATATAGTCCAAAATGTAAGGACACCTGTTTGGTAATAAAAAATGGCCAAAAACCTGCCGTCGATTAAGAGTTAAAACGTAACACTTTAAGATTTATTTTTTTTTAATGTATTAAATCATGATGATACTTGCAATCTATTCTATTCAAATAATTAGTAGCTACTTTTTTTTGTTCCATTCAGTTGATTTTTCTAATGTACATTTTTTTATTCTCTTGTGACAGTATACTATTTAGATCAGAAGTGTTAATTTTTTTTCCATTTGCTTCTGTTGTAATGTTTATGTCTTGAATGTTAACAGGCTTTTGATCCCATTGAAGAACATAATCATTGGTGCCCATGGATACAGCCAACATCTTTACCCACTTTGTCACTGCCCACCCCTAATGAGTCAAACTTAAACCAGTTTCCTGCTTGTGTAGCAGCACTGAAAGTTATTGCTCCGGGTTTGATGGATAACAACAAGGGATTGGCTAGTGCAATGAAAACGGTAATTTTGTTGCTATACTTCGTAAATATTTATAATTGCACAAAAGAACTTTTTTAAATTTAAGATGCATTATGTAGATATTTTAACACTGCTGTTAACATGTAATTAATTCATTAAAAAAAATATCTAAATTTATGTACATTATTAAGATACTGTTAGGAAACTTGTTTCAAAATATACTTTGTTAATGGCTCTTTTTTTTTTGTTTTTTAATCCTTAACTGTAGAGTCCAATGGTTGAAGGTCTGCGATGTTTTCGGCGTGTCATGAAGTCGTGGTCATCGAAGAAACCTTTGTCAGCAACAACTTCTCCCTCAGATTGAAATATTGATTCATATTTTGTTAAATAAATACATATAAAAACCTAATATTTTTTACATTTATTGCTTTCTAGCAATGTATTTGGACTTTTTTTAGCTCTTAATAAACTAAATTTTGATAGATTATAAAATTCTACTTGATTTGTCAATATCTTAAATTGATGATCTCACTGGATAGAAGTTTACCATTTGTGAAGCTTTAATCGACTCAGTGTCAAACTGATTTTCTAAATTTTGATAGATTATAAAATTCTACTTGATTTGTCAATATCTTATAAGTATTTTGTATTAATAATACTATCTTAGTTGTCTGAAAGGAAAAACATCAAAGATATAGACTCATATTGTCAGAAGTAATATAATACATAATATAATACATGTATTAGAATTACAAAAATGTTTATTTTACTTAGATTGTTCCCGCTGGAGAAGAGGAATATTTAAACTATTTATGAGTTCAACAGAAGATGTTTAATAGTCAAGGAAAATTAATTTCATCAGCATCCACATTTTTATTTAATTCTACAGTTGTTTATATTATTGCTATCTTTGAGATTTTTCTCTAAAATGGCAACCTTATGTAGTTATCATCCATTATTGATGTATTAATGATTCCCAGCATTAGTTATACCTAAATTCTAGACCTCTTTTGTTGTTATGATTTAGTTATACCTAAATGATGTTCTAGTCCACTATGGTATTTTAACAATTGCTTTAAATAATGGACTTGATTAACTTTTGATTTTTGTTAGTTTAAGTAATAAATTATGGTACCCTCAATATTGCTATAAATAGATTAAATGCCATAAAGGCAGATGAAGTGTAGAATACATCTGTTTCTGTAGCCAGCATATTATTTAACCATCCATCACTGGATATAAATCAATGATGGAACCCAATTATTATTCCAATAAAAATGTGTCTATGTAACAACTAATAAACACATTGTAAAATACTTTGTAGTGGTAGATATACTATAACCGTCAACTGTGTTTCTGACTTAATGTCTGTCTTAGATGGTGTTAATAATGTTTGACCTACACAGTTTAAGGAAGGTTAACAACCATGTAGCCACCCAATCACATGGATGTCAAGTGAGTATTGTGAATACTAAATAGAAAAGAAAATGACTAAATCAAAATTTTTATCTGTAAATGAATGAAATAGAAATTTTGTTATTAAATTTGTAATTAAAAATGGAAATTATGGAACCAACAGATTACAACTGTCTGGTCTAATAAATATCAACTCACAGCTGCTTAGCTAATCAATTCTTTAGTTCATTAGATTGAATTTTCTAATGTATATATTTTTTTTTTTAAGTTAGAATCTTTTTTTAAAAAAACAACTTGTTTCTCTTTATAAACATACATAGGAAATTAACTAGAGGTGTATAACACTAGTCTGCATGATTTTTAAGGTCTTGAGTTTTTTACAATTTTTCTAGTTCTATTTTTCAGCTGATTTCAAATATGTAACTGGTTTTTTTCAATCAGGTCAAGTTTTTATTTTACTTGAATTTCTAAAATCCTGCAATAACTGCATTCTAAAGTACCTGGAAATAAGTGAGGAAACAATCTATAGAATTCCAGTTTTTATAATTTAGAATTTATAAAACAGCTAAAAATAAAGCAAATACTTTTATTTATCTTGGTCTTATTTGTTTTCATAAGAGATAGCGAGAAGTTTCAATTTATTTGGAGCATTCATTGAACGTGAAGCTTTAGGTTATTACCTAATATAAAAATATGTTTTTAATCTTGTTTGTTGCTAATTTAAATTAATTTGAATGTAAAATTTTGCCATCTACTTTTTTTTAGAAGCATCTTGTAAATTTTACTTACAAGCAAGGAAAGCAACAAGTAATTCATAAAAACTGTTTGCTCAAATAGTTTGGTGATCATCATGAAGAGAAGAAAGCGTAAGAACGATCCAAACAGATTCTGCTACATATGTGGTTCAGTCACTTTGTCATACCGTCAGTCGCTGGTCACATATTTTATGTTAAGAAAATCTACATGTACCACATCATGCTTATTTTGGTGTGATACTTGGCGATCAGGACTAACCCTTTGCACCCCACGACGTTGGAGCAAGAGGAACCAACTGTCTCTTCCTTTTGGTGTGCCAATGGTTTGGAGGGAAGGAAAGGATCATACTACTGATTGCTATTTTTGCATGACAAATCTAGGTGGTATAAAGAGAAAAAATAAACATCATGTAAAGTATCCCATATAAAGATCACAACTAGATGGTATGTGGGGATCTTGAAGTTATAGCACTAGTGCTGGGTCTACAAGGTGGCTACACAAAGTACCCATGTTTCCTGTTTATGGGACAGCAGGGCAGACAGCACTACGTAAAACGCAATTGGCCAGCAAGACCTCATCTGAAACCCGGTTCCTATAATGTTCTTTCGAATGCTCTTGTCAACTCTCAGAAAATTTTGCTTCCACCATTACATATCAAACTTGCCTAATTAAAAACTTTGTCAAAGCATTAGACAAAAAATGCCAAGCTTTTGTATTCCTCAAGGAAAAATTTTCACATATAATTGAGGCCAAATTGGAAGCAGGGATTTTTGATGGCTCACAAATTAGAGAGTTAGTAAAAGACGCCAAGTTTGAGGAATGTCTGAATAAAAATCAACTCAATGCATGGTGTGCATTCAAGTCTATTGTCCAGAATTTTCTTGGTAACCACTGAAGTCCAGATTACGAACTGATGGTTGAGGAGCTACTTCATGGCTTCAAAGCTCTTGGAACACGCATGTCTGTGAAAATGCATTTCCTCAGCTCACATTAAGACTATTTTCCTGACAACTGCGGCAATATGAAGAACAGGGGGCCCCGTTTCCATCAAGACATTCGTGTGATGGAAGAGCGATACCAGGGACGCTGGGATGCAAATATGATTGCTGAATACTGCTCGAGCCTCAAAAGAGATGATCCAGATGCAGATCACAGACAAAATTCTTTGAAAAAACCATTTCTTCCACAATAACTTATTTTTTTTTTCAACATGTATTCTTCAATTTACATTACAACAGTATTTTTTCACTTTTATATAGAATAAAAACTTGACCTGATTGAAAAAAAACCAGTTACATATTTGAAATCAGCGAAAAAAATTGATCTAGAAACATTAAAAAAATTTTTCAAACGCAGACCAGTGTAATGGACAATGGAGCAATAAATAACATTTTTTAAAATTTTTAGCACATTTTCACAACATAACTTTTATTGGAATTGATACATTTCATCAATGCAGAATTGATGATTTATCAAGGTTGTGTATAAGGTTGCCAACATAATGTTCATCAAGCTCATAACCCATCTGGCTGCAAGGATTTAATTATATCTGACACCCCCACACCTTTGGTTCAGATATTTAATATCATTGCTCATTCTATTGAAAGAAAAAAATTGTCAGCTTTATAGTAATCAAGCACAGAAAGTTAAAAGACAAATGGTTCTGTGCAAATAAGTTCAAAAGTCATCAATCATCTTTAAAGTAATTGCAGATGATGTGTAGTTTTTAATAGTGTCATTATTTTTTTCAGAATAATTTATCTACTCTAGATTAGATGAAAATTTGGCAACAAAAATCTAAAAATTTCATATTTCTTTAGAGGAAAAAATCAAAATTTAATTTTTTCTGTTTAAAACTCTTTATAAGCCTGACTAATATAACAATTATAATTGTGTTCATTTCAGGTCTATACATCACATACCAGTATTTGAAGACAATATTATTAATACAACTTGTCTGGTGTGATGTTTAGTCTCATGGTCTGTGTGACTTGTTTGAAGACAATATTATTAATACAACTTGTCTGGTGTGATGTTTAGTCTCATGGTCTGTGTGACTTGTTTGAAGACAATATTATTAATACAACTTGTCTGGTGTGATGTTTAGTCTCATGGTCTGTGTGACTTGTTTGAAGACAATATTATTAATACAACTTGTCTGGTGTGATGTTTAGTCTCATGGTCTGTGTGACTTGTTTGAAGTTACATCAAGAAATCACACATTTCTCACAGCAATCTATGATTCTAATGATTGGGAGTCCTTAATTCCTTGTTCAACTATTTCCAAAGATTATTTTTTAACCTAAATAAAATATTTTTACTGAACTGAACAAAAATCATATCTGAATATAGTAATAAAAGGAGTTAAAACTTAAAACCAAACATTTCAACATTTGAATCCGTTTCTCACTTTTTGGCATTGCCTAAATCATATTTAAATAATATTTTAGGTGACAGTTGTCTAAACATGCCAAATGTATTTTTATTGTAAAATAAAACAACCTATTCCTTTTAACAGTCTGCTTTTTATTTAAAAAATGTAAACAAATAGATTAGAAATTAAAATAATTCAAGTTTGGTAATAACAAACTCAATCACTTCCTGCAATTTTTATGACAAATTCAATCACTACCAAGAATTTTTATGACAAACTCAGTCAAAATCCTGAAAAGTTTATTGAAATCTTCAGGTGCATATATATATATAGTATTTTGTCTATGAAGATATGAAATGTCTATAATGTACATGGATGACTACACATGAAAAAGGTAAAGCTAAATGAGAAGTGCAAGAAACAAACATTTCTATAGACATTACTTCTTGTCATAAAATTAAAGCGAAAAAAAGCAGATGCAGAAATCATAAATGAAACTAAAAAAAGATTTATCCAGAATCAATATCCAAGATATCCAGATAATGAATGGTGTTTTGTTTATAGAATTTAATGTGTTAACAAAATAAATTTTACAAAAAAAAAAATTATCTCAAAACTATATTTAAGTTAAAATAGTGTACATTTTCATACTGAAAAAATGGTAATTTTGACTTTATAGAGCTACAAAAATAGTTAAAATACATTAGTATTTATAAAAATTATACAAACTGAGTAATTAAGATAGGAGTTTAGTTTATCAAGTGTGATAAAAAATCTGATTTTTAAAGGGTTACATGTAATTTTAAATTGTATTATATCACTAAAAACCTTAATTTCTCAATACAATTACTTTTGAGTATGAGAACATTTTCATGAATAGAAAAAACATATGTTATGAAGACAATATGAAAAAGTTTTTTTTTAAGATGACGTATATATATAGATAACTATAAACCTCAAAATTAATTTAAAATAGTTGTAATCATTATCAACTTTAATAGAATCGCTGAGCTGGAATAAATTATTGTTTAAAATAACCTACAAATAATAATGTGTGATAACATGCTACATGTAGATGGTCAAACATGTCTCAATGGTGTTATTGAATTGACATATACAGAATAATAATACAAATATTCAATTCATGTTTTAATGATTTTACATTATGCCATTAAATGTGTGACAAAATGTTTGGCAGCCTAAACAATTAAAAACATTATAGAGAATGAAATAAAAAAACAATGAATTCATGATTTTCAATGTTACAGTGTGAATGAATAATAATGGCTGTTTCATTAAATGGCCAAAGAATACATACATGCCAGTTCTCTGTCTTAAGATATTTCATTTAAAGAAATTATTATTTCAAAACGAAGGCATACTAAAACGTTGTGTTTTCTCTTTCATTAACCTTTATAAAAAAGTGACCCAGTAATACTTGACAAAAATCATCATAATATTTCAATTACAAATTTTTATTAAAAATTAACTTTAAAAAGTTGACATTTGATTAAGAATTATTTTTAACAAAATCCAAGGGAAGGTTGAGAATTTTATAAACAGAATTTTGAAGCAGCGAAAAAATTGCTGTTGAATTGATCATTCAAATTATATTGCTTTCACGATGTCTGTGAATGTAAAGATCTATGTGAAAGCTCTAACAAAGAATGAAAGACATATAAAGCATCCAATAACTGAATGACACGATACAAAGATCACACTTCTTTAACTTCTAAAACTTAACAATCCTTTACAAGGAATTTTTCTCAGGCTATAGGGGAAAATTTTGATCTAATGATTCAATCAGACAGCTGCTACTAGTTTTATTATCATAAATCAATGTTCCCTTAAGCTCCTAACAGTTCATATCGAGGGATTGTGTGGCTAGCACAATGTCTAGACGCCTTTACTCCCTCAACTTTTAAAGTCAGATAACCATTAAATGCTGGGTGGACTTTTACCAGGACTTGAAAAAATCCCAAGGGTCACTGAGGTTTCAACCTGCAGTCAACAATCGAGCCCTCTACACCGCACAACCACCCATCCTTTTAGTGCCAAACCATTGAAAACTATTTTTCTTTTAATTCATTACTTTTTTCCCCTTTAACTAAACTTGGCTATAAATTAAATTAATTACTGCTACTGGGATTCCCATTTTTCAAGGTGGTTAAAAAAGAAATATAATCAGTTGCATGTTTCAATGACCAAAGTTCAATTTACCATGAATGATTTTCTTTAAACATATTATGATAATATTTTTTCCCAATACAATTTAACTAATATGTGATGTCAATATTTAAAAAATACAAGCGTAAATTTTCCACAGCCTTTTAGATTATTCCCAGTTACTAATGGAAAAAATATATAAAAATGAAATGAATAGAGCACAATGAAAAAAAATGAGTCAGACTTGCTAGATTCTGCCACAGCTGAGCAGATAAAAATGCATGGAATTTAAAAAAATGAAAGCAAAAACAAAAAAATAAAACACACAATCATCCACACATCATTCAAATCACAGGTGAGAATTACACAACAAAGTGTCTGGGAGGACAAACATAAACATAATATTTAAACTTTTTACTATGACAAAAGTTATTTCAAATAATGGCTTGAGTTAAATGTAGGCGTAGTTTAGACTTCTAAAGGAGACAAAATTCACTGGTTTACTTCACATTTATATAGTTCAGGATTAATAAGTATGTCTTTAAGAAAAAAATTACTTAAAAACGGAATTGCTTTTTTTAATTTTGACTTGATGTACTTTTTCAATAAAGAAACAATCTGAATTAGGTTACACTGAAATAAATATGTACATATGTAGTGCCATCTGTGACAAAAGATCTTTTGTATCATTTATATTCTACTTTTTGAAAGGTTTCTATTCTAAGCCAAACAGAATAAAAAGAGTAATGCCCATAAAAAAACGTTTAAAATTTGTGATTATTAATAAGGAATATATCAATTATATAACTGTAAAATCTATAACTCATGATTTCATTTGTCACAGATGGATGGAGCAAGAAAAAAAAAATGCAAACTCTTCTGTGGTGATGAAATATATTTACATAATGACTGTGTACAATTAAAAAAAGGCTAAGATAGATATTTTGGTCACAGGGACCAATGTCCCACTATTATAACTCCATGTCTTGTGCTTCATCTTCTGAAAAGTCGCTCATGGAGGATTCACTGGAAGAAGACGCTTGTTCAGCTTCCCGCAAAGCTTCTTCAGTGGCATACCGCTGCACATAGTCTGAGAAAAATTATATAATCACTTTTATATTTTATATATACATATATATATTAGTGGTTGTTTTTTAACATAAAAACAGTGCAGAATTCCCATATTGTAAAGTGTGGTGCACAGTGTCATCCAATAGTTTTTAATGAAAGATAATAACATACTTTGATTTTGTTAATAAGGAAGAAGCGTTTTGATGTAAGAAAAAATCATCCAAGTTGAAATCCAACAAAAGACCTTCATATCTGCATCAAGAGTCTTTTTTTCTTTTTTGAGAAAATAATGGATTGAATTTTAAAAACTAAACTGTTGAGATCACTGGGGTGGGAAATGATTGAGCCTGGATTGTGTATGACTGGGCAAACAGCCTGGATTGTGTATGACTGGACAAACAGCCTGGATTGTGTATGACTGGACAAACAGCCTGGATTGTGTAGGACTGGACAAACAGCCTGGATTGTGTATGACTGGGCAAACAGCCTGGATTGTGTATGACTGGACAAACAGCCTGGATTGTGTATGACTGGACAAACAGCCTGGATTGTGTAGGACTGGACAAACAGCCTGGATTGTGTATGACTGGACAAACAGCCTGGATTGTGTATGACTGGACAAACAGCCTGGATTGTGTATGACTGGACAAACAGCCTGGATTGTGTATGACTGGACAAACAGCCTGGATTGTGTATGACTGGACAAACATTGTGTGTGACTGGACCAAAACGGCCTGGATTGTGTATGACTGGACAAACAATGACTGGACAACAGCCTGGATTGTGTATGACTGGACAAACAGCCTGGATTGTGTAGGACTGGACAAACATCTACAACCTAATGGCTGAATACAACCATACATATTTCAGTATCAGATATTTAGTACTTGTTATATAAACACAACATTCATCTGTTCTTGGTCTAGCACTATTTATTATAGCTGGCCACTTTGATTGAGCTATGTTAACATTTGACTGGGAGAGACAAACAATTTATCACTATAGCTGGTCACATAGGTGTTGACAATAGAGCAGGAACAGAATTTCATGTCATCTTGCAGGGGTCAAAGTTGGAAACTGCATTCAGGTTTGATAGTAAAATAAATACATCTGAGTTTGAAGGAACTATAGCAGACATAACCCAAAAGTTCAAAGTTAGTGGCCCAATAGATAGAGTTTAATTAGAAGCAAAAAGTTAAGAGAGTCATCCAAGTATAAATCTGAACATAAGATATCCCGGTTTTGAAATATTGGAGTTTGTACTACAATGAGCTGTATAAAGTTAGACATTAACAACACAAAATACATGCTGTATGTTATGCCTAATATCATAAAAACAACCAGCCAAACAAATCAACTGCCTGATATTTTTGCTCATACAAAGTTCACTACTTTTTTGTTTATTACCTCTGACTCTCTTTTTGTATTCTTCTGGTTTGTGAAGGTAAAGAGCTGCAGCGTCACCGTTGAGTGGATCTATTGGGTTAGGGTAGGTGAGAAGTTGGGGTAGGAACGATTCAAAAATATTGGACAGGTCTGAAAAAATTTGAAAAAGAAAAAAATGAATGTATTAACTGCAGCATGACAATACTTTAAACCAAACTATTTAAGGTAAAGAGGTTTAAGTTGTATTCACCATAAAGAGCGGTCCACGCCTGGTTAATAACATCTAAACAAACAGTTCCAGATCTAAGACAAATAAATAGAAATATTTGGTCAGTTAGATATTTTTATTCAAAGCACTAATATAGCAAAGCTGATTTTTCACAAAATAAATAATGGATATTTGTTCCAAAAACAAACAAATTTAAAATTCATAATCAAGACTGATGCTAATTATCATTTTCATTCATTAGATTTAATACAATTTATTATTGTGTAGGACAACATTCACCATTATTAATGGAATCACTTCTATCTGTGGGCTCACCGAAATATTTTACTCATTGTACAGTGTTAATATATAACCCATTCAGAGACAATGGTTTTGGCCACCTATTATTGGTTATGTGAAAATGTAACTCGCACTGCTTAATTCTGTAGTGCTTATATTCACAAATGTGCTCCATTTCCCACACCTCACAGTGAGATGTTCCTTTTTTTTATGTAGGTTTAGTCACATTCACAACACTATCTCCAACAGAGAATATGTACCACTTGTACTACAACACTTAATTTTTATAGTAAGTTAACATTTTTTTTTAAATGTAGTGTCTTGTTAAACATTTCTTGTATATAACAAACAAATTAAAAAAAAAAAAAGAATTTCAGATGAAGTGTAGAAAACATGTTACTTTAAGCTCAGCATTGAAAGAGATTATGTGGTTAATACAACACCCAGCAGCTTTTACTTCCCCAACAAAATTTCACCATTTAAAGCTGAGGGAGCTTGAGGGACTGCGAACCAACTTTCATAAGGACCTGGAAAAATTCCCTTGGTTCACACCAAAGATCAAACCCAGAACACTCAAGTTGACAGTCGAGTGCTCTACACACCTCGGCCACTCGTCCCTCATAAAATAAAGATTTATCAAAAATGTTTTCTTAAAAGAGGTTCTTGTAAACAAAAGTTCCACTATAATAATTCAAATAGTCAGGCAAATAAAACTTGCCTTAAAAACTAAAGTAAATATGTCAACCGGGAATGCAATAAGAAAGAAGGAATAAAGCAATATATTTGATCAATTTTAAATTCATTCACACATTATAGATTATTCACTACTTTAGATAAAAAAGATCCTCAGAGAAAGAAGTGAAATAAAACTTACACTTCGTCAATATTAGGATGGTAGACACGATTCATGAAACCTATATGAAACAAAAATGAAACTTCTATTCAAAACATTTTTCAGTATTATTCAAAAAAATGTTAAGCTTTGAGATTACTAAATAAAGTTAGATAATAACCAAAATTTGAAATAGTTTTATTAAAAGACATCTGTATCTAAAATTTTCCCTTTTTTATCAAAGACACATTTTTAACTTCTTATTTTAAATTGATCATTCCACAGTTGCATAAAAAGTAAGCCAATTTTAGTTAAAATAAATGAAACATGAAAAATCAAATACAATATTTTTTATCATAATAAGATAGTAAAAATAAAAAAAATTATATCTTCACATTAGTGAAACATGACTGCAACTGATATTAACCAACTTTCAGACATAAGAGAATACCTGAGCTAGGTCCCAAAGGAGTAATAAAAAACACCAATTTATCAATATGAATAACAACTGACCTATTGAAGGTGATTTAAAAGGATATTTATCTGGCAGATCTACTCTTACTTTCCATACCCCTCCTTCGTACGGGGCTGAAATTAAAAAATGCCAAAAAGAAATTCAGGATTGAAAAGAGAAAATAAAAAAAAAAACTTCACAAAATATTGTTTGTATATAATAACATTTACTTAATATACTTACTTCCTGATGGGCCATAAAATTTTACCATAAACTCATTAAGACCTCCAAGAATGGTGACTTCATGTTTACTTTCAATTCTATAGGTAATCAAGGAATTAAAACGTCTATTACACACAAATAGGTACCCCAACAAAATATAATCAGAATATTAAATAGAGAAATAGTAAGAAAAGATGGAGATATAAATAAGAAAGGGAGATATATATTGTACTGTTGAAATTGAAAACTATGTATTTTAAAATAATGATGGCAAATTATAAATACGAGTGGAAATAATAGATAGAAGAAACCTTTTTAAAAATATAATCTTTTATTATAATGCACTAAAAAGTTAAAATAAAAATAACCAACATCTCCTTAGATCATACAAATTTTTATGCAATTTAACATTAGTAAAGATATAAGCCAATGTGCCTATTAAGGTAGAGATTATTTATTTACATTTATCAATCAACTAGCCTTTTACCCTGCCCAGGAAGTTGCAGATCTATGCGACACTTGAAACATTTCTAATACCCCATTAGGTAAAACTATTTGTGCTAATTTTTTTGCTAGCTATCTCAATGTGCAGAAACAACCTACATTTCATCCATCACAATAGACATTTTACCCATCAATGCTTATAACTTATTTGGGAAAAATTATTTTTGTCATTGTTAAAATCAAAATGATGAATTGTCATAGTCCAAAGTACCACAATTAGACATTTATTAAGTTTATTTTTTTTTAGCAATTTTAAAATGATAATAGTTAAGCACATAAATATTGTTTTAAAATAGCAGTGGTATTAAAATGAAGGACTTCCTTTGTAAAAAAAAAAAAAAAATCAATTCTGAAACAATGTCATCAATTTAAATAAATAAAAAACTGACAGAATGATAGATCGCTAAGAAAATGTCAATCTGACTTAACAAAAACTAAATTACATTTGTTTCAGTGAATTTATTTAATATATATTCTTGCTATGGCATAGTTTAATGAATTCTCCTAAAGTATGAAAGACTAAAGAAAGCATATTTATTTTGCATTCTTTTGTACCAGTGGCAGTGCTATGTTGGGTATTTATTTTGACATAATAATCTCAATGCAAATTTTAAAAAATTACAATTATAAACATTTGCTTTGTAATTCTACAATTCATGGACTGAAAATTATTAAAATTGTGTATTGTCTGGCAGAACCTTCTCACTTAATAAGAACAGGTCATAAATTGAATTACAAAATTTACAGCACACCCACAGATGCAAAACAAATTAATAGCTTGCAAAAAAAAAAAATAGCATAGCTTGCAGCTAAATATAATTTAAATTAATCAAAGTAGATACATAATACAAAACTAGTTTTAATGAATACAACTTAGCTGTCTATATTGACTATATTTTGCATCCTTTTTCTGACAGCCATAATTATCCAGCAAAGCAATGGCTACTCTGACTATTTGAGATAGCAAATTAAACTTAATAATACAAAAAAATGTAGTCATAAGGACAAAGCACTGCAAACATTATTAAATCAATGTTTGATATTGTTGGCATATATTAATTATATAATAATATTATTGGCCATGGCATGTAAATAAATGTAAACAACTACATACTTAGTCATACTACAGTAGTCTACAAGTAGTAGTACTACACATAAACTGTTACAATCCTTTATTTACAATACAAAATAAGTGTTAAATAACAGAAAAATAAAAAAAAAGCTTTCATTTATTATGTTGTTAACGCTGGTTGTTAGTTGCACTATGTGATCAAAATCACAAAGAAAGATCATGTATTAATAAAGGCACTAATGGGTTGCTGGGTGGAAATTGCGTCATTGATAATATATTATGTCTCCATTCTTTTGAAGTTATTTTGCTATTAAAACATTCGTTAAGCAATAAGCTATCACTTATTTGTTCAAAAAATACATAAAAATCTTATTTCCCTTTACTTTCTAAGTAAATTATGTAGAGAATTTGTATGTCAATTATGACCTCAGCCTGCCTGCCTGAACTGGGCTGTTAAAGTAAGCTACAAAGCCAAAGCATCTGGAAATTTTAGTTACTAGATTATTGATTTACAACTTATTTAGACTTACGGTAAAACTAAAATTATAGCTAAAATAAGCAATCAAAGGATACAGTTTAACAACATCGTGTGTCCATTCGACGCTTCCAGGACTTAGGGGATGACATTCTCTCGAAGATTTTATCCTTGCTAAGTTAATCAGTCGATTTCCAAAACGAATAACAGCAATATGGCGAGCTCTTCTGCACTATGGGATTACGTTATGTCACGTGACCGATTTAAGCCCTCCCTTTTATCATTTTGTTAATATAGGGTTTGTATACCGAATATTTTGATTAAAATTTATGCCACTGGAATGTTTACCCTTTTCTTAAATTTTATGGTGAAGAGAAATGTAAAACTAATAGTATAACGAAAAAAAGCAAAACTTGGCAAGTGAAGTAGGTCACAGTTCACCAATTGATTGACAGCTGCTCCTAAAGAGGAAATACGCTGGCAAGGGTCTAGTCAGCTGTTGGATGTAAACAAACGGGCATGCTAACTGGTGTATATTTAGAATTCGTTGCTGAGGGGCTCATTATGTACACATAATTAAGCCTATTTTAAAAATATGTATACATGAAGCGTTTATTCAAATTATGGTGTAGCCTGTAAGAAAAGAAAAGAATTGAAAGAAAAAAGGAAAGGAACGAAAAGGAAAAAAAAAAATCTTTGACCTATATACCCAGTTTCGAAAATCGTCCTTTGTCCCCTTGAAGACTATTCAACTAAATATTGAAACAATAAAAATACGAATTAAACAGCTAGCATTCAAATATGATATATATGTATTAATATATGCGTGTGTGTATGTAACAGGTGTATTTGCTCATAATAAAGTATATCACCAGTAGATATTTTGTCAGTATAGTTAAGATTTCTTTGTTGTATATTAAAAAAAAATGAGATACCGCATCATGCCGCATGTCCTTAAAAGGTTAAAAAAATGTACACATGAAAATATAAGTAAGAACTTCTGCAAATACGTTGTTAAACTTGTTAATTATATGGTGTACTAAAATATACATTTAATTGCCAAATAATGAATGGACAAACCTACAGAGTTGATATTTTAAAAAAAAATATAGGTATTGATCATTTTTAAACATGGTGCTCGATCTCCAACTATATCATGTTCCCTGTTACTGTTACTTCCATGGAGGAAATAGCGTCATTGAACTTAAATTGTTATGTATTGTTTACATGTCATATTTGATGGCGGTTGATAACCTCTACATTGATTAAACCTTTTTACTTAGAATATTTTTTACTGATTAATCTTATTGTTATTAATGAAATTTTTTCCAAAACTCAAAGTGCCCATGACGAATGCTCGTCGTCCAAGGACAGCAGTTCCCTGAGGTCATTTGTGCCTATCATCTTACATGATTGATATATGTAATAAATAAAACCTAAAGTAGTCTTGTCATGTCTGTTGTTCAAGTTTAAACAAAGAACGAAACAAATATTGTCAGTAACGTGGGACGAGGTGTGCAGGCTTTGTGGTTACATGAGGGCGCCTACCTACTAGAGAGGGGCACTGAAATAACT
Organism: Bulinus truncatus; assembly: GCA_021962125.1. Taxonomy (NCBI): domain Eukaryota; kingdom Metazoa; phylum Mollusca; class Gastropoda; family Planorbidae; genus Bulinus; species Bulinus truncatus. The sequence continues at coordinate 1,173,968 of JAGDYQ010000047.1, read as the reverse complement.
GGCATATAGCGCCAAAATAACTGGCTACGCTGCTGCATATTGCGTTCATTTTCTTGATGAGAAGTCTTTTTTTTTAATTTGCAAGGATTAAAAGTATTTAAATTAATTTTCAAACTGCTTATATAGTGGGGATTTTTTTCTGAATTTTTAGCAGATTTTTTTTTGCAGTATCTATACATATTTGTGTGTGTGTGTGTGTGTGTGTGTGTATGTGTGTGTGTGTGTGTGTGTGTGGTAGTATGTATTGCTGTAAATAAGTCTCTCCACCACCACACACCCTTTGAGGGTGGCAACTAGGGCGACCGCCCCGCCCCTGAGAAAGGCCCGAAAGGAGTTTATTTGGCAAGTACCGCACATTGCAATGAATTATTGTAAATACCTTGTACTTTTAGCAGGATTGCAATGTATTGTTGTGAATAGTGTGAAACTGCTGTCACACTGAATTGTATGGTTGTAAATACCCTGACACCACAGACTGCTGTCACACTGAATTGTATGGTTGTAAATACCCTGACACCACATACTGCTGTCACACTGAATTGTATGGTTGTAAATACCCTGACACCACAGACTGCTGTCACACTGAATTGTATGGTTGTAAATACCCTGACACCACAGACTGCTGTCACACTGAGATTGTATGGTTGTAAATACCCTGACACCACAGACTGCTGTCACACTGAATTGTATGGTTGTAAATACCCTGACACCACAGACTGCTGTCACACTGAATTGTATGGTTGTAAATACCCTGATGCCCTAATGAAACTGATTCAAGATGGCCGTGGTTGCATGCTATCTAGGCCGATATGAATTAGTGTTGTTTTCGTCGACAAAAACTAAAACTAAAACCTTCGTTAACGAAAATGTTGACTTTTCGTCAACGAGAACTAAAACTAAAACTGTATTTAACAATTTTATTATAAACAGAATATCTGAAATAGAGTAGATAAATGTATAAGGCTGTGGCTATTCGGGCCCGGGTACCAATAAACTCCGATTTTTATTCGGACCCCGTCCCAATAAAGTCTGATTGTTATTCGGACCCGTGGCAAATATGCACTTAACTTAGCTATACATAAACTTTATTATTGTTTTTTGTTTATTTTTTTTTTATAATTGTTTGAAGTATGATTTAATCGTTACTCAGTGTCTAGGGTTCCATTGGATTTTTTTTCGGGTTCCGTCTAATAAAGTTTAAATATAGCTAAGCTTAGTGCATATTTGCCACGGCTCCGAATAACAATTGGATTTTATTGGGACCCGGGTCCGAATAGCCACAGCCTTATAAATTTATCTACTCTATTTCAGATATTCTGTTTATAATAAAATTGTTAAATACAGAAAGCGACCATTTTGTTTTTAGTCTATTACAAATTCGCGGTCAAATAATATACGAAATGACGCGTTCTATTTGTCGTCGTAGAAAAAATTCTTTTTAAATGATTGATACAATTATTCTATGAAATAAAACTGTTTTAACTTTATATATAACAAAATAAAATGCCATTAAAAAAATTTCGGAGGGTAAACAAGATTTAAAACGAACATAAAACGATTCCCCATTAAAGATTTCTTGTGGTGATGTGCGTGCACGCTATCATTTAAAAGCTGTTACTGTTGTGACGTTCGTAAAACATGACAACATTTCAAATTGTAGGAGGCAAACAATCAAACAAATTTGCAATTTTAAAGCTAAAAAAAAATTCTGCTGTAAAAAAACAAACATTTGGGAGCCGTGGAGCCGCCAGATTTTTTCGGCTCCGGCTCCAGCAAAAAGTAGCGGCTCCCGGCTCCTCGGCTCCGGCTCCGCAAGCCTGTCTACAACATAGTCAAAAATTGAGTCATGGCATTGGCACATGACACAATGTGACAGTGTGACTTATAATGTGACAATGGAGTGAATGGACTCAGTCTCACTACACTGAGCTGTAATCTCTGTGACTACTATTATCATGCTTCAACCTGTTCAACAGTTGGTCATGAACAATGATGTTATTTGTTATTGGTGTTTACAAGACTAAAACTAAAAGTGAAACTAAAATGAATAAGACGAAAACTAAAACTCTGATATTTTAGTTTTAGTCGACGAAAACTAAAACGAAAACTAAAATTGGGCCTAAAACTGAAACTAAAATAGGACCTGGGACTAAGACAACACTAATATCAATACGAACATTGCGATGTATAAACGTGTTAGCTCAACCAAACATGACTCTCCGATCTGGATTTTTTAGAGCATTTTCGAAAAAAAAATGCTCTATTGTCCCCGTTTTGTCTGTCTGTCTGTCCGTCATCACCCTAGATCTCAACAACTATAAATCCTAGACCCATGATGTATATATCATTTTATAGGTCTTGGCCTGCCAAGTGTACATCAAAAGTCCATTTCACGATCTGACATCTCAGGGCCGAATATAAGAGTTTCTTAGGTACCGTTTTTGCTTATATTTTAAATATAAATAATAAAAGCTAATCAAAGGGGCGTAATCATTATTTATTTTTGTAACAGTTATTCAACATGATTACTTCCCTCTATATTTATCAAAACCCATACGCGTGGAGCAACCGGCTGTAACCCGGAAAAAAAATACGGATTTCGTCCGGCATAACCGTAGCCACTGCGTACACGAAAATGCTCTAAAATGTCCTTTGTCCGAAACGGAAAAGACTTAAATTGCTTGTTTTTAGTTGAAATGAGTGGCCATTTGAATGATCTCACACGTCTTCGTCAGATGAGCAGGTTTAAATTCATATAATGTATGATAACATTCATACAATGTGTTATTACATTCATACAATGTGTTATTACATTCATACAATGTGTAATTACATTCATGCAAGTGTAATTACATTCATACACTGTGTTACTGCATTCATACAATGTGTTTTTGCATTCATACAATGTGTAATTACATTTATACAATGTGTAATTACATTCATAAAATGTGTTATTACATTTATACAATTTGTTATTACATTCATACAATGTGTAATTACATTCATACAATGTGTTATTACATTATACACTGTGTTATTACATTCATACAATGTGTTATTGCATTCATACAATGTGTTATTACATTCATACAATGTGTAATTACATTTATACAATGTGTAATTACATTCATAAAATGTGTTATTACATTCATACAATGTGTAATTACATTCATGCAAGTGTAATTACATTCATACACTGTGTTACTGCATTCATACAATGTGTTTTTGCATTCATACAATGTGTAATTACATTTATACAATGTGTAATTACATTCATAAAATGTGTTATTACATTTATACAATTTGTTATTACATTCATACAATGTGTAATTACATTCATACAATGTGTTATTACATTATACACTGTGTTATTACATTCATACAATGTGTTATTGCATTCATACAATGTGTTATTACATTCATACAATGTGTAATTACATTTATACAATGTGTAATTACATTCATAAAATGTGGTATTACATTTATACAATGTGTTATTACATTCATACAATGTGTTATTACATTCCTACAATGTGTTATTGCATTCATACAATGTGTTATTACATTCATACAATGTGTTATTGCATTCATACAATGTGTTATTACATTTATACACTGTGTAATTACATTCGAGATTCGGAAACGAAACTATGACAGAAATAAATTATTGTGCTGTTATATATTTTGATATGATAACTTCAAGTGATTTGATATTTGGTTTTGCTAACAGCGAACAACATAAAAAAAATAATAATCAATTTCAAAAAATATTTTCATGTAGCCTATTCATTTTTTTTTAAATGCACTATTTTAGTAGCAACATAATCCTGAAGTCAAAAAATAAATTATTGGTGCCCTAGATATCCAGAATTTTTCTTTCTTTCTGATAATAAACCAATGCAAAGCCATAACTAAGTCCAGTGAAGTGGTGCTTCTAGAGACGAATTTAATTAGTTCCGTAACGTTGCTCGTATCTCAAAAAGCTCGTATCTCAAAGCAACTTTCAAACGTTAGAAAACGTTAGAAAACAAGAAAAGTAATATTTTCCCCACACATTGAAAAAGGTGCCGGTACGCACCAAAAATAGCATCACTGCATTTATGCATTGGTAATATAATTCGTTGTTAAAACAAAAGGAGTGGTCCGTAACTGGCTTGTTTAGCTGATGAAATGATAACTACAGGCTGGGGTAGTGAACAACAAGGCAATGAACAACAAGGAAATAAACATCAATCCAGAGAATAACAAGGCAGTGAACAATAAGGCAATGAACAACAAGCCAGTGAACAACAAGTCAGTGAACAACAAGGCAGTGAACAATAAGGCAGTGAACAACTAGGCAATGAACAATAAGGCAGTGAACAACAAGCCAGTGAACAACAAGCCAGTGAACCACAAGCCAGTGAACATCAAGGCGGTGAACAATAAGGCAGTGAACATCCCAAACGTGGCCTAGGATGTATCCCAACGTGAAACACAACATTGAATTAAAACGAATATGATAAAGAAAGTACTACACAGGAACCTGATATGATGGTGTGAGGCCATCGTATTTGAAGAAATTACCTAAGCCATCTTAACGTTTGGACTCGCTTGGTGGCGATCTTCGTCATCCTCCATATCTCAGCTACATACAGTAAGACTGACGTTACCATTAGTATTGATATGTCGGAGTTTAGTGTTCAAGGACATTATGTTCTTGAGCTGGATTCTCGCTTTACCGATCCTTGCCGCACTTTTGATCTACGATTCTACCCAGGTAGGTAAAGGACTGTACTCCCGCCATCTGAATGCCTTGTATGTACTTGTACTATACTATGTTTTAGTTGTTTTTTTTTACATGATAATCTCAAGGCGATTTTCTCCCAATTATAAGAATTACTAAAAAGCACAGAACATATATGTAATCTGTGTTAAAAAGTAATTCACTTCGTTAGACTTCGTAATTCTACAAAATGTTAACTTATGGACTCGAATTTAATTAAAATCGTGAATTGCCTTGTAGAATATACACAAGTACCTAATGTGAGTCTGTGACTAAATTAGAAAAAGTCCTAAAGTGAGTTAACTAATTAAAAGCCTATACAAATAATGGCACAACTAATTCACTGTAGTATATTTGGATATTAGCCACAGAGAGAGAGAGAGAGAGACAGACAGACAGACAGACAGACAGACAGTGACAGTCAAACTGACAGGGAGAGAGAGAGACAGACAGTGAGAGGCCGACAAACATTGTCGGAAACAGATGGACAGACAATTGAACAAAAGGGCCACTGGGGGTTGGGGCAATGTCAGAGACAAACGGAATAGAAGGAGTGTAGAAAGAGGGTACATATTTGGCGTGGATGAAGGGCAGGGTAACGTAAGGATGTAAGAAAGGGTCAGGACAGAGGGGGCTAATGGCTAGAAAAGGAGGTATTGGATGGAGGGCACTTCTAGGAGGGGAGGGGGGTGAAGCGGTAGTGGAAGGAGAGAAGCGACAGGTGGGGAAGTGTTCTGGAAGGAAACTGGAGACACGGGTGTTATGTCTGAATATTGAACAGGCATATTGTTTAAATTGTGTCTGGATATTGAACAGGTTGCATATTGTTTAAATTGTGTCTGGTTATTGAACAGGTTGCATATTGTTTAAATTGTGTCTGGTTATTGAACAGGTTGCATATTGTTTAAATTGTGTCTGGTTATTGAACAGGTTGCATATTGTTTAAATTGTGTCTGGTTATTGAACAGGTTGCATATTGTTTAAATTGTGTCTGGTTATTAAACAGGATGCATATTGTTTAAATTGTGGTATCTAGGGAAACAGATACAATCTGAAACTTGTACAGATGCAGATACTTTCATCACAAGATGGTCTAAATATGTGGTCCAAACCAACAAATCTTTTGATGCTCTCAAAGGCTCCTTTTTGCGCCACATTCACTCAGGTTTTCGTTCACTTATCTTTTTTCAATTAATAAATTCAGTGGCGTCAAAATAGTGGCTCGTATATCCACATGCGACTCTTATATCCACATGCGAATCTTATATTCACATGCGGCTCTTATATCCACATGCGGCTCTTATATCCACAGGCGGCTCTTATATCCACATGCGGCTCCTATATCCACAAGCGGCTGTTATATCCACAGGCGGCTCTTATATCCACATGCGACTCTTATATCCACAGGCGGCTCTTATATCCACATGCGACTCTTATATCCACATGCGACTCTTATATTCAAATGCGGCTCTTATATCCACATGCGGCTCTTATATCCACAGGCGGCTCTTATATCCACATGCGGCTCTTATATCCACATGCGGCTCTAATAGGTTTTTTTTATTAAAAAAATATTTAAACCTTTATTCAATAAACTGTCTTTGGTGCGGCTCTTGACTTTCTCTCTCTATAAAACCAGAGTTTGTCTCTCATAGAGAGACCACCACTGATATATATATATAATTTATATTCAAAGTACTTAAGTAATAATGTTAATTTATTTTGTCTAGTGCTCGTCCATGAACTAAGCTGTACAACTTAATCTGGGCGTCTACAGAGACAGACACTTTAATCTGGGCGTCTACACAGACAGACACTTTAATCTGGGCGTCTACACAGACAGACACTTTAATATGGGCGTCTACAGAGACAGACACTTTAATATGGGCGTCTACACAGACAGACACTTTAATCTGGGCGTCTACAGAGACAGACACTTTAATATGGGCGTCTACAGAGACAGACACTTTAATATGGGCGTCTACAGAGACAGACACTTTAATATGGGCGTCTACAGAGACAGACACTTTAATATGGGCGTCTACAGAGACAGACACTTTAATCTGGGCGTCTACAGAGACAGACACTTTAATCTTGGCGTCTACAGAGACAGACACTTTAATATGGGCGTCTACACAGACAGACACTTTAATCTGGGCGTCTACAGAGACAGACACTTTAATATGGGCGTCTACAGAGACAGACACTTTAATATGGGCGTCTACAGAGACAGACACTTTAATATGGGCGTCTACAGAGACAGACACTTTAATCTGGGCGTCTACAGAGACAGACACTTTAATCTTGGCGTCTACAGAGACAGACACTTTAATATGGGCGTCTACACAGACAGACACTTTAATCTGGGCGTCTACAGAGACAGACACTTTAATATGGGCGTCTACAGAGACAGACACTTTAATATGGGCGTCTACAGAGACAACACTTTAATATGGGCGTCTACACAGACAGACACTTTAATCTGGGCGTCTACAGAGACAGACACTTTACTATGGGCGTCTACAGAGACAGATACTTTAATATGGGCGTCTACACAGACAGACACTTTAATATGGGCGTCTACACAGACAGACACTTTAACCTGGGCGTCTACACAGACAGACACTTTAATCTGGGCGTCTACAGAGACAGACACTTTAATCTGGGCGTCTACAGAGACAGACACTTTAAAATGGGCGTCTACAGAGACAGACACTTTAATCTGGGCGTCTACAGAGACAGACACTTTAATATGGGCGTCTACAGAGACAGACACTTTAATATGGGCGTCTACACAGACAGATACATTTATTCTTAAAAATATTTCAGCAAACCTACTTTGTAACAATGGAGGGCTTGCTAAACAATTATCTCCCTTATATAAAAGCTCAAATTTTAGAATGGTTACTTCCCTTTGACAACGACGTGTTAAAAATTGTACACCCCGTAAATGATTTGAACTATGTGGTCTTTAGAAGTAAAATGATTTATTTTAATCGATGAAGACGACTAAATACCTTAACCAACTAAGTTAAGAAGATAGATAGAATGAAACAGAGACAGGAGAGAGACAGAGAAGATAAAGGAGGACAGACAAAGATATATATTGACAAACGCAACTCATTTGGTCATTGTATTGAAATTTATTGCCAGTAATTAGTTTAAAACAAAACACACACACAAAAAAATTGCATCTCAGAGCTAAGTGTCTAGATCAAGGCTTCTCTCCTTGTGGTCTATCGTACAAAACAAGTAGAAAGATGATTCTCTCCTTGTGGTCTACCGTACAAAACAAGTAGAGAGATGATTCTCTCCTTGTGGTCTATCGTACGAAACAAGAAGAGAGATGATTCTCTCCTTGTGGTCTACCGTACAAAACAAGTAGAGAGATGATTCTCTCCTTGTGGTCTATTGTACGAAACAAGTAGAGAGATGATTCTCTCCTTGTGGTCTACCGTACAAAACAAGTAGAGATATGATTCTCTCCTTGTGTGGTCTATCGTACAAAACAAGTAGAGAGATGATTCTCTCCTTGTGGTCTACCGTACAAAACAAGTAGAGAGATGATTCTCTCCTTGTGTGGTCTATCGTACAAAACAAGTAGAGAGATGATTCTCTCCTTGTGGTCTACCGTACAAAACAAGTAGAGAGATGATTACATTTTAATTAACACACAGAGCCCTGTATCAAATACAAACTAGGACTCGTGTACAGATCATCAAATCACTTTTTTTTCCCATGACAATTTGATCCACTTTTAGATTAGTTGAGAATGAGTATGTTATAGTAGGTTGGAAAGTTAATATTTCATTGAAGATGTCAATGCTAAATGTTCTATTTATACCACAGCTCGTTTCATATTGATAAAACAAATATTTTGAGAAACATTGACCTGAACTAGAAGAGACTAGGATATCAAATATAAAATGTTGTAAAATAGAAATAGTCATACTAAAATACACATCTGCTAAGTTCTAGTCAATCAAACACATGTACACATTGAGACATCAAGATGTACTCTAGGAATAATAATGGACATGTTTCCTTTAGTTTCAAATTATATCTATCATATCTTTAAACCCCCAAATTAACATCAAAAGTAATACAGATTCACAACTGAAACAAATATAATCATTAATTGATTTAGCAGAGTATTTTTCTTTAAGATGGATGATCTACAGATGTTATCAATTAAATAAGATGGATGATCTACAGATGTTATCAATTAAATAATCTTTCCATGGTCTATTGTGACATACAGATAGTATCAATTACATAGTCTTTTGTTATCATATATTATCGATTAGCGGAGTCTACTTTTATCAGTTTGATAGTCTTGATTTTATCACTTTTAGTCTATCTTGTCTGTTAGATATTCTTGTTTGTCAAGTTAGTTAGTCTTGTATGTCAAGTTAGCTGGACTAGTTTGTCAAGTTAGCTGGACTATTTTGTCAAGTTAGCTGGACTATTTTGTCAAGTTAGCTGGACTAGTTTGTCAAGTTAGCTAGACTATTTTGCCAAGTTAGCTAGACAAGTTTGTCAAGTTAGCTAGACTATTTTGTCAAGTTAGCTAGTCATGTTTGTCAAGTTAGTTAGTCTTGTTTGTTATCTGTTAGTTAGTCTTACTAAATTACAGTCTTGACTGATCAATGAACTACCATACATGAATTGGGTCACTGAAAATATATTTGTATCAAACAGCTGACGAAATAAGTTTAAAATCAAACTACAGCTAACGTCAAGGTATGTACTTTAAATAACTGACAATGGATTTCAAATTGTATCTTTGTAAACTTAGACATTGGTTAACATTGCTAGAAAAGTGTAACTTTATTTGTGTGTGTATGTTTGTGTTAACGTGTTAAATAGCATGAACTGGAGTTTTATTTAACTAAAGTAGAACATACTTGTTTAATTAAAAATATTTGCACACACAATTGTTGTACAATTAACACAGACGTCATAGGCTGGCACACATTCATGACATTCTTACTTTCTCTCTCTCTCTCTCTCTCTCTCTCTCCCTCCTCTCTCTCCCTTTTCTCTCTACCTTCCTAACTACTACCTGATCAGTCTGGTTAATGTGAGTTTTTAATAGAGTTCACCCCCCCCCTTTCCACGCTACAGAAGCTTGGAGTGAATACTTACATAATAAAGATACAAGGGTAACACTTCTAAATCTGTATCACTGATATATCTTAGTGGCGCAGTGCTAAATTACTTTAGTAAATGTAAACAACCTAAGACTGAGACCCAAACACTGAGACAAGTTTACTGATAGAGTGATATATGACAGGCAGGGCCACTGGGATAGATCAGGTACTGATAGAGAGATATATGACAGGCAGGGTCACTGGGATAGATCAGGTACTGATAGAGTGATATATGACAGGCAGGGCCACTGAGATAGATCAGGTACTGATAGAGCGATATATGACAGGCAGGGTCACTGGGATAGATCAGGTACTGATAGAGTGATATATGACAGGCAGGGCCACTGAGATAGATCAGGTACTGATAGAGTGATATATGACAGGCAGGGCCACTGAGATAGATCAGGTACTGATAGAGAGATATATGACAGGCAGGGTCACTGGGATAGATCAGGTACTGATAGAGTGATATATGACAGGCAGGGCCACTGAGATAGATCAGGTACTGATAGAGAGATATATGACAGGCAGGGCCACTGAGATAGATCAGGACCCCCCCCCCCCGTACAAAGAAGGTCTGTGGAGAACTCTACACAGCTCTAAGCACACTGATGTATTTTATTAGTCATTTCTAATGATTGTAGTTAAATAATATTTAGTTAAATAATACTTAGTTATATATGTAATAATAAAGGAATACCCACTATTCCTGACATAACTCTGAATTACATAAACTAATTGAATCTGCTTTACGTAAACTAATACAATCTGCTTTACGTAAACTAATACAATCTGCTTTACGTAAACTAATACAATCTGCTTTACGTAAACTAATACAATCTGCTTTACGTAAACTAATACAATCTGCTTTACGTAAACTAATACAATCTGCTTTACGTAAACTAATACAATCTGCTTTACGTAAACTAATACAATCTGCTTTACGTAAACTAATACAATCTGCTTTACGTAAGCTCAGTGAATATTTGAAACATCTTGACTATAAAAAGATCTGAAATAAAGTCTTATTTCCCCTAGCTTGAGTATCATAGGTACTAGATTGATCTTTGATGCCCCCCCCCCCCACCCAGCAGTACTTTAGTATAACACATAATTATACCAATCATGAACAAATACAATAACAATTTACTGATATACTTGTGAACTAGAAATACTCGCGTAATGGTGATAAGATGTTTGACTGATACAACTGATACTGCTATGGCTGTTCAACTGTAAATGAAGATAAACCAGTCTGGCAGTATAAAGATGTCTCAAAGCCCCCCCCCCCACACACACACAAAACTATCACACGATCTAGTTCATCTGGTAAACACGTCCCATGCTAACATGGCAAGAGCACGCACGTGTAGGTGATGCACCATTTTGGCAGCCATCGTGAGATGTGTTGTAAGTTACCTTCACCATAGCAACACGTTGTGCAATGTCGTTTACAGACGAACTAACTCACTCAACACAACTCTACGTAAGTGAAACAGAGCAGTCTGTAGGGAAACTACGTTATACGATGTGTGTGTGTGTGTGTGTGTGTTAGACTTGTGGCTAAATGTGCTTATGTGTGTGTGTGTGTGTGTGTGTGTTTGTGAGGTGTGCAGCTAAGTTAGTGTGTGAGGCTGAATTTTTAAAAGTTTTCAAATTCTATATCAGACGCCGACATGGTCAATGTTTACATTATTTTGTTGTTTTTTTTTTCAACAGCTGGTTGAACCTGTGTATGACTGGCACATCTACAGCTGGTTGAACATGTGTATGACTGGCACATCTACAGCTGGTTGAACATGTGTATGACTGGCACATCTACAGCTGGTTGAACCTGTGTATGACTGGCACATCTACAGCTGGTTGAACCTGTGTATGACTGACACATCTACAGCTGGTTGAACGTGTGTATGACTGGCACATCTACAGCTGGTTGAACCTGTGTATGACTGACACATCTACAGCTGGTTGAACATGTGTATGACTGGCACATCTACAGCTGGTTCAAGCTGTGTATGACTGGCACATCAACAACTGAATTGTGACGGATGGTGTGAAATATACAAACTGTTATGGCTATTATTATAATGGCAGGTGGAAGGGAGGCGTAAGACCAAAGAATGATTGAAAGATAATCTCCATCTCTTTCTCTCAATTATACAATGTTCATTTCTATTAGGGCACAATGAGTTCAATTTGCAGATGTGTTTAGTTTAATAGAACAAAAACAAATTTCACCAAAAGAAAAATAAACAGACTAGAATGAACAAACAGAATATAATGAACAAACAGAATATAATGAACAAACAGAATATAATGAACAAACAGAATATAATGAACAAACAGACTATAATGAACAAACAGAATATAATGAACAAACAGAACCTATCAACAAGAACGATATGTGTTGAAGTGATTGTAGACATAAAATTATATCGGGTGTCAAAAGAGTTTGGTTGTACTTGTTTCATATTTGATTGGGTTGTTTCCCTTTAACCGCAATCTTAAAACTTGGCAACAACCGTACAGACGTCACACATGTTCCCTAGATAACTGTAAGAGAGAGAGAGAGAGGGGGGGACTAGATGTATCAAAGTTTGAAGATATTTAAGTGTGTCATATGTAGAATACACTCGTACGCTTACAAACACTGAGCCGTACTTTGTGGCCCCAGGCAGAAGTACGTGCCGGGGGCCCTCTAAACAATAGAATAAATAGAAACAAATACTGGAAGAAACCACTTTGGCTTTTGGGGCCCTATGTGGTTGCCATGTTGCCTACACCAAATAACGGCTCTGTGAATACACATACAGGTATTTATAGGTCAGTAGTGTGTACAGCTCAAATCACTAATGCGTTGCATGTACTAGTAGTGTTATATTATTCTCAAGTAGTTTACCTAAAAGTGGGTACAGTTCCTAAAAGTGGGTACTAATGCGCTGCATGTACTAGTGGTGTTATATTATTCTCAAGTAGTTTACCTAAAAGTGGGTACAGTTCCTAAAAGTGGGTACAGTTCCTAAAAGTGGGTACTAATGGGTTGCATGTACTAGTGGTGTTATATTATTCTCAAGTAGTTTACCTAAAAGTGGGTACAGTTCCTAAAAGTGGGTACTAATGGGTTGCATGTACTAGTGGTGTTACATTCTCAAGTAGTTTACTACCTAATGATGTGTTTAGTTCAAGTCACTAATGGGTTGCGTGTACTAGTGGTGTTACATTCTCAAGTGGTTTACCTAATGTATCTCATATATGTATAATTATTTACTTCCACCGAGATAACAGACAAAAATGTGAATTCATTACTTACAAAGAAGTCAAAGGTTGAAAATAATTTCATAAGTTATCACAAGTTTATCACAAACGCTTGCATACTCTGACATACTCTGACATACTCTGACATCTACACGACACAAACAGCCACTAACTAGTTTGAAGCTTACAACTAGAACACATAATAAACAACTGGAATGAGTTGGAAGAGAAAAAATGCAGACATACATCAATGTACACGTCATCATGTGACTTACTACAGGCAGAACACAATGGTAAATAATATTCAAAGTCATAAAACTATATTTTTTAAATACAGGAGTAAATGTTTGTAATGATCAACTACTATATAAAAATGTCGATCAATTTCAGAAGAAAAAAAAACAATCATAAAAGCATTTTCTAAAGAAAAGTAAAATAATTCACACATTTTGCTTGTTGATTCTAACATTGATGAAATGAATGAGCGATTCCGAAGATTCTAATTCCGTAAGCTAGCACAGAGTTTTATTTTCTTTCTACACACATTAGAGAGCAAGAGAAAAATTGAATTAGAGAGAAAACTAATGAATTAATATTTACACGATGTGAAGAAATAAAATGAGATAAAGATGGTTTGTTAAAATAATTATAAGAAAGTGACTATTAGTCTGGACTATTGCAGGTCATGGCATGTTCATGTTTGTCTTTAGATCTTGACTTGCATTGTTCACAGCGAAATTATTTTCTTATAAGTGGAATCATTTATCTCCATCACCCAGTTTTAAAAAAAGAAACTAGGATATCAAAGAACTCATTCATCACTCAAAAAATATTGTTTAACTTTTCTGAAACTTTATTCCGATGTTTTAGATCCATCTTCTTGTGGATATGTTTATTATTGCTGACGATTTAATTTAAACGACTATCATTCAAAGAAATACTTATTTAAAAATTTAACCTATTTCTTTAACTACCCAGTCATTGTCTGCCATGTTGTTGCCCAGAGAGTTGTGGTAAAATTCTATTGTTTTTTGTCTACATGTCCCCGAATATCCCCGCAAATGTTTTCCGCAAGTTTTTCATGGTGTCTTCCTCGTCTTTACTTCCCATCCGAGCTAGTCCTGGGGGTGGGGCGTTGGGAGTGGGAAATGGCTGAGGTGGTGGGTTGGTCATGTGGGGCGGTTGATGCCCTCCTGGGGGTCCTCTCGGTTGATTGGGTGACTGTTGCAATGATCTGGAACAGATGAAGAGAAACGTAAAATAAGCAATGACACATCAATATGTATTTACATTTGTATGTGATTCATAGACACGAAATATGAAAACATGGACAGAGGGTGTCAGTTAGGGTTAATATATTAAACACACATAAATATAATTGTTGATATAGATCACGCATGCACAATGAGTGTTGATGATATAGACAACACATACACAATGAGTGTAGATATAGACAACACATACACAATGAGTGTAAATATAGACCACACATACACAATGAGTGTAGGTATAGACCACACATACACAATGAGTGTAGGTATAGACAGGGCCGGCGCCAGAGTATTTGCCGCCCTAGGCGAACCTGTCGCACTCCGCCCCCTACTAAAGGCAACTAAAAGAACTAATATTTAAAGTAATATTATAACTTTCACGAAGGAAAACTATGCTGTCGTTTGTTTCAATAACTATTTAAGTTGCAACATAATCTATACAATGTCATGTATAATTGTGTTTTATGGCTATATGCTACAATCGTAGGCCAATAAAATAAATCTATAATTGCATTTTAAAACTTTATTTTTCGCGCTTTTGCTTTAAAAAATGTAGAAACGAGTTCCATCAGATAAATGTCTCTAGTAATATCACGTTCGATTGACACAGTAGCTAGTTCAACAAGTCTTTCTTGTAGCATGGACGTTCTCAAATATGTCGCTATCAGTTTGAGTTTTAAGAAGCTTCGCTCACCACTGGTCACAGAAACTGGAAGTGTCAAGAGGATTCGAAGAGCTATAACAATGTTGGGCAGATTATCTGTTAGATTATTTTTCAAAATACAGTTTAGTACATCCTGTGGCGATGTACATCTTGCAATGACTTTCAGTTCACTGCTTAGATCAAATGCGTCAATATCTTTGGAGTCTCCATGTCGCTAAGCTTTCTCAAGATTCAAACAATGTTCCGTAACTTCCCTGCTAGTTTTATTTTGTAAACTATGAACATCTACAGAAAACCAAACACCAAACTAATATTTTGCATCAGAGTGAACCTTTCATCAACCGATTGTATGGCCGTGTCAAGAATAGCGAAGTAAAAGTTTACTTTGAATTTGACTTTTGGATCATTAATGGGTTCGTAATCTAATTCATATGGAAATAGTTTCTTCTTTCTTCTGATGCGGGTTGGTTCGGGTTCGAAAAGTCTGGTATCTCTAAATTGATTGCGATTTCAGCTGCATTTACCAGTGTTTGCTCATACTCTGTGTTATTTCTGCGGTTTACGAGAAACTTCTTTGTTTCAGCCAGATGATTGATGGCGCCATGTCTAATTCTTTTTTTTTTTTTGAAGTTGTTTACTAATCATGTTGATCTTAAACAACACGTCATACCATACAACCAGAGAAACGAAAAACTTAAAACTAAAAATAGTTTATGCAATAACCCGCCGCATCTGTTTGTGATGTAATACCAGATGCTCCTATTACATTTGTGTCATCCGCAATTTCTGCCAGAGCATCGTAGATTTCACCAAGCTGATAACGAAGAGGTTTTAAAGCATCAATTCGACTTTCCCGTCTTGTTTCACTCAGTGGTTTAACAGTGAGATTAGAAACATGTCGAGTTAAAATTTCCCAACGGCGAGTTGATGCAGAAAAGAAGTATAAACACGTAGATCAAAGAAGGTTGTTGCTTCTAAGCAACATTTTGCGGCATCATTTACAGGCAAATCCAAGGCATGTGCACTGCAAGGAACAAACAATGCCCGGGGTTCGACATCTAAAATTCTTCTTTGAACACAATTGGCTTTTCCCTTTAAATTGCTGCCATTGACCGCGTAAATTTTTGATAGATAAAGACATCTCTTCTAACTGCTTAAGAATAGTTTCAGTCATGCCAGCACCAGTTGTCTCTTTTAGAGGCACAAAACCCAAGAAATGTTCCTTTACATATGATGGTGTTGCAGTGTCATTTTCTGAATTTGAAATCACATCCACAAAGCGAATGATCATGGTCATTCGTTCAACATGACCAGCATCTGGTGTGCAATCTAGAATTATTGAAAAGTACTTAGCATCACGAGCAGAAGCCAGAATTTTTCTTCGCCCAACCATGCGGGACAACAGCAGCAGCCTGCAAGACGCAATCCTATAATTATAGATAGATGTGTCGCGTTTGTGGAATTCACAAATACGTCATAGAAAGCATGACGCATTCAACAACGTTCGACAACTCGCGTTGTTTTCTGATTTCTTTTATAAAACCAGATTATTTTCATTTCTAATATGACGTTTTGTCCTTTTATTTTAGTGAAATATATTAAGAATTTCAATATTAATAAACTCTTAGCACTAAAATATTATTCAATCCATGTATTACTAAAGGACTTCAATTGTTTTAATATTTTTATTTTTACGTCTTTTACTACCACGGCTGCCGCCCCGGAATTTTTGCCGCCCCAGGCGGTCGCCTAGTCCTGCCTAGTGGTTAAACCGGGCCTGGATATAGACAACACATACACAATGAGTGTAGATATAGACCACACATACACAATGAGTGTAGATATAGACAACACATACACAATGAGTGTAGATATAGACAACACATACACAATGAGTGTAGATATAGACCACACATACACAATGAGTGTAGATATAGACTACGCATACACAATGAGTGTAGGTATAGACCACACATACACAATGGGTGTAGATATAGACCACACATACACAATGAGTGTAGATATAGACAACACATACACAATGAGTGTAGGTATAGACCACACATACAAAATGAGTGTAGGTATAGACAACACATACACAATGAGTGTAGATATAGACAACACATACACAATGAGTGTAGGTATAGACAACACATACACAATGAGTGTAGGTATAGACAACACATACACAATGAGTGTAGGTATAGACCACACATACACAATGAGTGTAGGCATAGACCACACATACACAATGAGTGTAGATATAGAGCACACATACACAATGAGTGTAGATATAGACAACACATACACAATGAGTGTAGATATAGACCACACATACACAATGAGTGTAGGTATAGACCACACATACACAATGAGTGTAGATATAGACAACACATACACAATGAGTGTAGATATAGACCACACATACACAATGAGTGTAGATATAGACTACACATACACAATGAGTGTAGGTATAGACCACACATACACAATGAGTGTAGATATAGACCACACATACACAATGAGTGTAGATATAGACAACACATACACAATGAGTGTAGGTATAGACCACACATACAAAATGAGTGTAGGTATAGACAACACATACACAATGAGTGTAGATATAGACAACACATACACAATTAGTGTAGGTATAGACCACACATACACAATGAGTGTAGGTATAGACCACACATACACAATGAGTGTAGATATAGACCACACATACACAATGAGTGTAGATATAGACCACACATATACAATGAGTGTAGATATAGACCACACATACACAATGAGTGTAGATATAGACAACACATACACAACGAGTGTAGGTATAGACAACACATACACAATGAGTGTAGGTATAGACAACACATACACAATGAGTGTAGATATAGACCACACATACACAATGAGTGTAGGTATAGACAACACATACACAATGAGTGCAGATATAGACCACACATACACAATGATTGATGATGTAAACAACACTCACCCATCAGACTGTCGACTTTGTGCAGGTTTAGCTGCTGGGTTGCCTGATGGTGTTTGATGGTTCCCATTGACTTGGTGCATAATGGCGTGACTACTAGTGGCCTTACTGAAATTGTACAGTACAAACTTGTATTACACAAACACACAATGTAGCGTTAACATACACAATACTAGACATATACAGTCTATATACAGACGCAGTTCTAGACATACAAAGTACTAGACATTTACAGTACTAGACATATACAGTACTAGACGTATACAGTACTAGACACTAGACAGACGCAGTTCTAGATATACGTGTGTACAGTACTAGACAGTACTAGATTTACACAGTACTAGACATGCACAGTGCTAGACATATACAGTACTAGAAATAAACAGTAATAGACTTAAACAGTAATAGACTTAAACAGTAATAGACTTATACAGTAATAGAAATATACAGTACTAGGAATATAGTGTACTAGAAATATACAGTACTGGACATATACAGTACTAGACATATACAGTACTAGAAATATACAGTAATAGACTTACACAGTACTAGACGACATATACAGTACTAGACTTACACAGTACTTGACATACACAGTACTAGACGACATACACAGTACTAGACATACACAGTACTAGACGACATACACAGTACTAGACATACACAGTACTAGACATGCACAGTACTAGAAATATACTGTACTAGAATAAACAGTACTAGACATACACAGTACTAGACATACACAGTACTAGAAATATACTGTTCTAGAATAAACAGTACTAGACATACACAGTACTAGACATAGACAGTTCTAGAAATATACTGTACTAGAATAAACAATACTAGACATACACAGTACTAGGCATACACAGTACTAGAAATATACTGTACTAGAATAAACAGTATTAGACATACACAGTACTAGACATACACAGTACTAGAAATATACTGTACTAGAATAAACAGTTCTAGACATACACAGTACTAGACATACACAGTACTAGAAATATACTGTACTAGAATAAACAGTTCTAGACATACACAGTACTAGACATACACAGTACTAGAAATATACTGTACTAGAATAAACAGTTCTAGACATACACAGTACTAGACATACACAGTACTAGAAATATACTGTACTAGAATAAACAGTTCTAGACATACACAGTACTAGACATACACAGTACTAGAAATATACTGTACTAGAATAAACAGTTCTAGACATACACAGTACTAGACATACACAGTTCTAGACATACACAGTATTAGACATGCATATGTACAGTACTAGACATACACAGTATTAGACATGCATATGTACAGTACTAGACATACACAGTATTAGACATGCATATGTACAGTACTAGACATACACAGTATTAGACATGCATATGTACAGTACTAGACATACACAGTATTAGACATGCATATGCACAGTACTAGACATACACAGCATTAGACATGCATATGTACAGTACTAGACATACACAGTATTAGACATGCATATGTACAGTACTAGACATACACAGTATTAGACATGCATATGTACAGTACTAGACTTATACAGTACTAGACATGCATATGCATATTAATAGACTTCAAAAAATAGATCACTCCCTCCCCCCATTGATATTCTCCCTCCATAACCTAACCTTTTTCTGGCGGCCTATTTCATTGACCTCCGTCCAGGTGACTGCCATGGTACAAACAAAATGCGTCAAACAATTCTTTTAACCTAAGCATTTCACGATTTGTGATTTAACATTGTACTACATGAAGCTACAAATACTTTCTGTGTCGCTTGACTTCAGTTGTCATTCTGTTATTATTAAGTTTATTTGTATTTTAATGGATGAAACATCACATTACATGTGTGCAAGTCCGTGTAAGGATGAGATGAAACCTCTTAGATCCTATAAACCACTAATTGGATGGTTTTTATGGTGCCATTCTTTCATCCCCACCATAGCCGATAATGCAATGGTCTTGGAGGCACCACGAAAGACATAGCGGGGACTTAAGCCATGACCTGAAATATATATTGGTCCCCACCAGGTACTTTCAGCGCTTTACCATCCCGTTCCCTTCACATTACAGGTAGTCACTGACATATACACTACCAATTGTTTGATCACATAACAGGTAGTCACTGACATATACACTACCAATTGATTGATCACATAACAGGTAGTCACTGACATATACACAACCAATTGTTTGATCACATAACAGGTAGTCACTGACATATACACTACCAATTGTTTGATCACATAAAACGCTGTCACTGACATATACGCTACCAATTGTTTGATCACATAAAACGCTGTCACTGACATATACGCTACCAATTGTTTGATCACATAAAACGCTGTCACTGACATATACGCTACCAATTGTTTGATCACATAAAACGCTGTCACTGACATATACACTACCAATTGTTTGATCACATAAAACGCTGTCACTGACATATACACTACCAATTGTTTGATCACATAAAACGCTGTCACTGACATATACACTACCAATTGTTTGATCACATTTAAGATGTAATAAGTCAATGTACATTATTGTAAATTTATTGAAATACTTCATTACAGATGTAATCATTAACATACATACTACCTACTGATGTTGAAAGATCTCATTACATTTAACCTCTGACATATATATTACCTTAGAGAGGTTGAAACTGGCTTACACATAGATTGCATCTTAGCCAGCACCAGCTCCGCTATCAGACGTCTGTCTTCTTCTTGTGCTTCACCCAGCAAGGTCATGGACGAACCATTTACCTACAGGGGAAGAGATTCACCATTGATTGTTTAACTCAACACCATTACAGTGATTGTTGCTCAAAAATAAACCCAATCATTACAACGGGCATGACCTTTCCTCGACTTGCAAGATAGCCCCCTCCCCCGGGTCACAGAATATATGCTTGAAGTTTTATTTTTTTTAACTTCTCCACATTAATCAACATGACAGAACATCGACAGAACATCGACAGAATCGCCTGGAGACACAAACTTGAAACATCCGCCAATTCCTCTCAGATTTTTTTTCCAATCTTTTTATTGATCATCGCTTTGTTTGATTCGCGTGAGTTCTCTGATGAATTCTAAATGGTGGGCTAAGTAGGTCAGACTTCGACATAGTGTGTCCTAGTCTGGCTATATTCAGAATGATCACAGTAAGTTTGACCATTGAGATGATTTAAGTAGGCCAGAGGTTACCTTCCAGTGTCGAGTTGTTAGTATACTCTTGTCCAATCAGTTGCTTGGGTTTAAAGTATTTTGAAAGTAGGTCAAAGTTGGACTTTTTAATTATATCAAAGTTTTTGTGTGTGTTAAATACAACCACCCAGACGGGCACATTTAAAGAAAATATGTTTGTGGCTGTATCAAATATGTGTGTGGCAGTATGAAATGTGTGTGTGGCTGTATCAAATATGTGTGTGGCTGTATCAGATGTGTGTGTGGCTGTATATATGTGTGGATGTATCAAATATGTGTGTGGCTGTATCAAATATGTGTGTGGCTGTATCAGATATGTGCATGTCTTCATCTAATATGTATTTGTATGTCTCAAATGTGAGTGTGTCTTTATCAAATATGAATGTGTATGTATCAAATATGTGTGTGTTTTTTTTATCTGTAATTCTGTTTGTTTTTTACTCTTTTCTCCCTTTTGTTTTTATATTTTATTGTTTAATTTGAAAATATTTGCAAATACGTTTTTATCTTTTTCCCTCATTGATGAAAAATGTAATATTTGGAAGTCAATAATCCTTAAAAGCACTCATCTTCTCATGAACTTTTTATAAACATTCAGCTTCGACATTTCTATCAAGAAATGTCAACGAACATATTTACCTCTATATTAAAACATGTGGCTGTATTTGAACATACCACTATATTAAGGCATGTGGCTGTATTTGAACATACCACTATATTAAAACATGTGGCTGTATTTGAACATACCACTATATTAAAACATGTGGCTGTATTTGAACATACCACTATATTAAGGCATGTGGCTGTATTTGAACATACCACTATATTAAAACATGTGGCTGTATTTGAACATACCACTATATTAAAACATGTGGCTGTATTTGAACATACCACTATCTTAAGGCATGTGGCTGCATTTGAACATACCACTATATTAAAACATGTGGCTGTATTTGAACATACCACTATATTAAGGCATGTAAATGTCAAGGAACGTAGTTACCTCTATATTAAAACAAGTGGCTGTATTTGAACATACCACTATATTAAGGCATGTAAATGTCAAGGAACATAGTTACCTCTATGATATGTTCACGTCCATCCTTGCCTTGTATGGCCTCAACAGCTACAATGTCCAGTCCACCAAACAGCTGACTACATTCATCTACCCAAAGTTTGAACCTAAACAGATAACAGCAGATGAAATCTAATATGTATGTATATAAGATTACAAACAAGATAACAATAACTGCCTCAAAAAGTAGAACCTTCTGAAACAGACTCGGATATTCTGAGACACTGTCAGTACTTGGAAATTCTGAGATACTGTCAGTACTTGGACATTCTGAGATACTGTCAGTACTTGGACATTCTGAGATACTGTCAGTACTTGGACATTCTGAGACACTGTCAGTACTTGGACATTCTGAGACACTGTCAGTACTTGGACATTCTGAGATACTGTCAGTACTTGGACATTCTGAGATACTGTCAGTACTTGGACATTCTGAGATACTGTCAGTACTTGGACATTCTGAGATACTGTCAGTACATTATGAGATACTGTCAGTACTTGGACACGTGCAGATACCCTGACCTTTGAGGGGACCCCTACGACCTAATTGAACACTTGTATGTATCTCTATTTCTGTTCAGCTCCCGGGCCTCAACTGACCTATGTCCGCGTTTGTCTCTACTAAAGTATTTTAAAACAGTGTTTTACAATCGTACATAACGAGTCAGTCTCAATAATAAAACATTTTAGACATTGCCAATACGGTATTTGGACTTTACTAGAACACATTGTTAGACATTGACAATACGGTATTTGGACTTTACTAGAACACATTGTTAGACATTGACAATACGGTATTTGGACTTTACTAGAACACTGCGAGTACTGAAGTGATATTTGTGACGTTCAATTAACAAATGAGACAAAATATGATCAGATTTATTTACCTTTCATTCATAGCGATCTGTTCCAACATGGCTGACCCTGTGTTAGCCTTCCAGTTGCCAGATATAGACTTTCTCCTGACAAACAAAATTAGTGGACTTGATTAAATTATTCATTATGGATTTAAACATATAGCCTACATTTTTATTTATTTTTTATAATATATGTTTTGTATTTATTATTTAAACTTGCTTTTCCATAACTTGATAGAGTTATAGCCAGGGCGATGGTACATTAAACATTTGAAATTGTTTTCAGTTATTAAATAAAAAATTAAACACAACATCTAGAACACAACATCTAGAACACAACATCTAGAACACAACATCTAGAACACAACATCCAGAACACAACATCTAGGACACAACATCTAGAACACAAACTCTAGAACACAACATCCAGAACACAAATTCTAGAACACAATTAATAAAATACATGGAGTACATTTAAAACTGCAATAAAATATTTGAAAAAAAAATACATCATTAACATGAACGTATTTTGAATTTTGAAATGTTTGAAGTTTTATGACAGACAACTAGTCTAACAATACGACTGGGGGTAAAGGGAGAATAACTTTGATTTAGTTTTGTGATTTCAAATTATTTGTATAGAAACTCAGATATTACAGAAACTCATTTGGCCATAGGACTTAAACACATAGACAAGCTACATTGACATTGATATTCATGTCATTATACGTGTTACTTTGACATTGATATGCATGTCATTTACACGTGTTACCTTGACATTGATGTGCATGTCATTTGCACGTGTTACTTTGACATTGATATGCATGTCAATTACACATGTTATTTTGATATTGATGTGCATGTCATTTACACGTGTTACTTTGACATTGATGTGCATGCCATTTACACGTGTTACTTTGACATTGATGTGCATGTCATTTACACGTGTTACTTTTACATTAATGTGCATGTCATTTACACGTCTTTCTTTGACATTTGATGTCACCGTTTATTCCACAGGAACTCTGTTAACACGAGTCTATATTTAATTCTTTTAGAAGCTAGATGGTCTAGTGCTTAGGTGATCGACTGTCAACTGTGAAGGTTTTTAGTTCTGGCATGTGTTAGAAACTCGGGATTTATTGGGTCCTGGAAAATGGACACCCTGACATGATTTCTTCTAGCTAGCTACATGGATGAGTTTGAAATCATAAAATTTGAGCGAACTCTGTGGTTCTCGAATTGAGACGATGGGATGACAGGCAGAAATGCCCGCAGCCAAATGGAGCGGCCGTCTAAAACTGACTCGTGGTGGGGTTTAGGAGAGTCGAACAGGCGCTAATTGCACAGTTTCGCACTGGGCGTTGTCTTATAGATGCGTACTTCAGGAGGCTGAGGCCCAATGTCGTTTCCCTGTAGAGGAGTTGAAGAAACCGTGGAATAGCTGCTATTGGAGTGCCACAGGCTGGCGGACCACAGGGTGGACCAGTCGGGTAGCTTGCTGGCCATTGACCTTTATGACAGTTCCCAGATGTTGTGGAACACAGCGAGTTTGCTTTCATGGGCTCAAAGAGACTCAGTCTCGTCCCGCAGATTCACTGTGAGAGAGCTACATACATATATTCTCGGCTATGGTGGGGATGAAGAAACGCCACAACCATTAGTGGTTTATTTATCTATAACCGCCACAACCATTAGTGGTTTATTTATCTATAACCGCCACAACCATTAGTGGTTTATTTATCTATAACCGCCACAACCATTAGTGGTTTATTTATCTATAACCGCCACAACCATTAGTGGTTTATTTATCTATAACCGCGGTTCTCGGCCTATGGTTAGGGTACCCTAAGAAGTATGGCAAATGTTATCCAGGGGAAAGCAGCGACATATAATTTTCGTTTAAAACAACCAATAGTCTGGCACGCCAAAATTCATGCATAAACGAAATAAATTATATGTATAATACCTACATATCTATGATAATAAAAGCCATCATTGACAGACTGACAGACTCACTGACTCCTTCATCACTAATTCTCCAATTTCCCGTATAGATAGAAGGTTGAAAGTTGGCAAGCCCATTCTTCACAGTTCACTTTTAGTAGTTAAGTTTGATTGGTTGGTTTCATTTCGAAATTCTACCCGTAATAGTCAAATGGTCAATAACGTCCGCCATGCTGAATTTTCCTACTTATGTACCCACTTATTTTCTTGTTATGAATCCACTGTCGGCCGCCATACTAAAATTCAAACAAGAGCTGTGTCGACTTCCTTATTTATAGTTAGATCTTCATGACATTTGGTATTTATATACATATGAACGTCATCGACAGGCGCTATATTAAGTGATTCGATACAGACTTTACCTTCACTTCATACAATACAAACTTTACCTTTACTTCATACAATACAGACTTTACCTTCACTTCAAACTATACAGACTTTACCTTTATTCAATATGATTGGCTAGTGGTCTCAACACAAACACGAGTCTATGTACGGGATATCAATTCACCATATTGACCACAAAAGGCTGCCAGCCATGACAATTAACCACCATTGTGGATGCGATGTTTTAATGGGAATCAGTTTCACATTTCAGGCTTTCATTGACGTCTGCACAGGGCTTTCAGTGTACCACAATGTAGGCTGCACAGGGCTTTCATTGTACCACAATGTAGGCTGCACAGGGCTTTCAGTGTACCACAATGTAGGCTGCACAGGGCTTTCAGTGTACCACAATGTAGGCTGCACAGGGCTTTCAGTGTACGACAATGTAGGCTGTACAGTGTTTTCATTGTACCACAATGTAGGCTGTAGTGTGCTTTCAGTGTACCACAATGTAGGCTGTAGTGTGCTTTCATTGTACCACAATGTAGGCTGTAGTGTGCTTTCATTGTACCACAATGTAGGCTGTAGTGTGCTTTCAGTGTACCACAATGTAGGCTGTAGTGTGCTTTCAGTGTACCACAATGTAGGCTGTAGTGTGCTTTCAGTGTACCACAATGTAGGATGTACAGTGCTTTCAGTGAACCACAAAGTAGGCTGCACAGTGTTTTCGGTGTACCACAATGCAACCAACGGGTAGTATTAAAGCACGGTCTCCCTGTTAAGTAGCGTTGACTTGTAAGATCTCCACGTCTCCTCTGTTGTTGGCTACCAGCCTACACAAGTTGCCTCGGTTTGTTCATTTTTTCCTTGTTTCGCCAAGGTATTCATAACTACTTCAAGAATTGCAGCCTTTTTATATAACACACGGCCTCACCGCTGTTTTATTGTTCTTTTAGTATGGTAAACTTACTTATTTACTACTATTTTAGACTTACTTAAGGCTTTCATTTTTCAAGTACTCATTGTCTGATTTAACCTATTTATTGTTCGTTTTTTACACTTATAGTTAGAGTAAAGCTATTCTAGATTTATGTACATTGCTGAGCTACACACTGTGTCTTTTATCTTTCCAAACGTTTCCCAATAAGCATGTCACCACTGGTCAATTAACTTTCGTTCATCGCGTAGTTGTCATGACCGGAAATGGCGTCTATCTTCACCATTCTCAACGTTACTTTGTAAACGACCATACCAGGCTCACTCTTGATACCTAGAGTAACATTGTGTCTTATGTACTGAATGATATCTGGAGTAACATTGTGTCTTATGTACTGAATGATATCTGGAGTAACATTGTGTCTTATGTACTGAATGATATCTGGAGTAACATTGTGTCTTATGTACTGAATGATATCTGGAGTAACATTGTGTTCAATGTACTGAATGATATCTGGAGTAACATTGTGTCTTATGTACTGAATGATATCTGAAGTAACATTGTGTTCTATGTACTGAATGATATCTGGAGTAACATTGTGTCTTATATACTGAATGATATCTGGAGTAACATTGTGTCTTATGTACTGAATGATATCTGGAGTGACATTGTGTCTTATGTACTGAATGATATCTGGAGTAAAATTGTGTCTTATGTACTGAATGATATCTGGAGTAGCATTGTGTTCTATGTACTGAATGATATCTGGAGTAACATTGTGTTCTATGTACTGAATGATATCTGGAGTAACATTGTGTTCTATGTACTGAATGATATCTGGAGTGACATTGTGTCTTATGTACTGAATGATATATGGAGTAACATTGTGTTCAATGTACTGAATGATATCTGGACTAACATTGTGTCTTATGTTCTGAATGATATCTGGAGTAACATTGTTTTCAATGTACTGAATGATACCTGGAGTAACATTGTGTTCAATGTATGAATGATATCTGGAGTAACATTGTGTTCTATGTACTGAATGATATCTGGAGTAACATTGTGTTCAATGTACTGAATGATGTCTGGAGTAACATAGTGTCCTGTGTACTGAATGATATCTGGAGTAACATTGAGTCCTGTGTATTGAATGATATATGGAGTAACATTGTGTCATGTGTACTGAATGATACCTGGAGTAACATTGTGTCTTATGTACTGAATAATATCTGGAGTAACATTGTGTCTTATGTACTGATTGATATCTGGAGTGACATTGTGTTCTATATACTGAATGATATCTGGAGTAACATTGTGTCTTATTTACTGAATGATATCTGAAGTAACATTGTGTTCTATGTACTGAATGATATCTGGAGTAACATTGTGTCTTATATACTGAATGATATCTGGAGTAACATTGTGTCTTATGTACTGAATGATATCTGGAGTGACATTGTGTCTTATGTACTGAATGATATCTGGAGTAAAATTGTGTCTTATGTACTGAATGATATCTGGAGTAGCATTGTGTTCTATGTACTGAATGATATCTGGAGTAACATTGCGTCTTATATACTGAATGATATCTGGAGTAACATTGTGTTCTATGTACTGAATGATATCTGGAGTAACATTGTGTTCTATGTACTGAATGATATCTGGAGTAACATTGTGTTCTATGTACTGAATGATATCTGGAGTAACATTGTGTCTTATGTACTGAATGATATCTGGAGTAACATTGTGTTTTATGTACTGAATGATATATGGAGTAACATTGTGTCTTATGTACTGAATGATATCTGGAGTAACATTGTGTCTTATGTACTGAATGATATCTGGAGTAACATTGTGTCTTATGTACTGAATGATATCTGGAGTAACATTGTGTTCTATGTACTGAATGAAATCTGGAGTAACATTGTGTCTTATGTACTGAATGATATCTGGAGTAACATTGTGTTCTATGTTCTGAAGGATATATGGAGTAACGTTGCGTCTTATGTACTGAATGATATCTAGAGTAACATTGTGTTCTATGTACTGAATGATTGTTCTATGTACTGAATGATATCTGGAGTAACATTGTGTCTTATGTACTGAATGATATCTGGAGTAACATTGTGTCTATTTACTGAATGATATCTGGAGTAACATTGTGTTCTATGTACTGAATGATATCTGGAGTGACATTGTGTCTTATGTACTGAATGATATCTGGAGTAACATTGTGTCTTATGTACTGAATGATACCTGGAGTAACATTGTGTCTTATGTACTGAATGATACCTGGAGTAACATTTCGTCTTATGTACTGAATGATACCTGGAGTAACATTTCGTCTTATGTTCTGAATGATACCTGGACTAACATTGTGTCTTATGTACTGAATGATATCTGGAGTAACATTGTGTTCTATGTACTGAATGATATCTGGAGTGACATTATGTCTTATGTACTGAATGATATCTGGAGTAACATTGTGTCTATGTACTGAATGATATCTGGAGTTACATTGTGTTCTATGTACTGAATGATATCTGGAGTGAGATTGTGTCTTATGTACTGAATGATACCTGGAGTAACATTGTGTCTTATGTACTGAATGATACCTGGAGTAACATTTCGTCTTATGTACTGAATGATACCTGGAGTAACATTTCGTCTTATGTACTGAATGATACCTGGACTAACATTGTGTCTTATATACTAAATGATATCTGGAGTAACATTGTGTCTTATGTACTGAATGATATCTGGAGTAACATTGTGTCTTATGTACTGAACGATACCTGGAGTAACATTTCGTCTTATGTACTGAATGATACCTGGAATGACATTGTGTCTTATGTACTGAATGAAACCTGGAGTAAAATTGTGTCTTATGTACTGAACGATACCTGGAGTAACATTGTGTCTTATGTACTGAATGATACCTGGAGTGACATTGTGTCTTATGTACTGAATGATACCTGGAGTGACATTGTGTCTTATGTACTGAATGATACCTGGAGTGACATTGTGTCTTATGTACTGAATGATATCTGGAGTGACATTGTGTCTTATGTACTGAATGATATATGGAGTAACATTGTGTTCAATGTACTAAATGATATCTGGACTAACATTGTGTCTTATGTTCTGAATGATATCTGGAGTAACACTGTTTTCAATGTACTGAATGATATCTGGAGTAACATTGTGTTCTATGTACTGAATGATATCTGGAGTAACATTGTGTTTTATGTACTGAATGATATCTGGAGTAACATTGTGTTCAATGTATGAATGATATCTGGAGTAACATTGTGTCTTATGTACTGAATGATATCTGGAGTAACATTGTGTCCTGTGTACTGAATGATACCTGGAGAAACATTTCGTCTTATGTACTGAATGATACCTGGAGTAACATTTCGTCTTATGTACTGAATGATACCTGGACTAACATTGTGTTCAATGTACTGAATGATATCTGGAGTAACATTGTGTCTTATGTACTGAATGATATCTGGAGTGACATTATGTCTTATGTACTGAATGATATCTGGAGTAACATTGTGTCTATGTACTGAATGATATCTGGAGTTACATTGTGTTCTATGTACTGAATGATAACTGGAGTGACCTTGTGTCTTATGTACTGAATGATATCTGGAGTAAAACATTGTGTCTTATGTACTGAATGATACCTGGAGTAACATTGTGTCTTATGTACTGAATGATACCTGGAGTAACATTTCGTCTTATGTACTGAATGATACCTGGAGTAACATTTCGTCTTATGTACTGAATGATACCTGGACTAACATTGTGTCTTATATACTAAATGATATCTGGAGTAACATTGTGTCTTATGTACTGAATGATATCTGGAGTAACATTGTGTCTTATGTACTGAATGATACCTGGAGTAACATTTCGCCTTATGTACTGAATGAAACCTGGAGTAACATTGTGTTTTATGTACTGAATGATACCTGGAGTAACATTGTGTCTTATGTACTGAACGATACCTGGAGTAACATTGTGTCTTATGTACTGAACGATACCTGGAGTGACATTGTGTCTTATGTACTGAATGATACCTGGAGTGACATTGTGTCTTATGTACTGAATGATACCTGGAGTGACATTGTGTCTTATGTACTGAATGATATCTGGAGTGACATTGTGTCTTATGTACTGAATGATATATGGAGTAAAATTGTGTTCAATGTACTGAATGATATCTGGACTAACATTGTGTCTTATGTTCTGAATAATATCTGGAGTAACATTTTGTTCCATGTACTGAATGATATATGGAGTAACATTGTGTTCTATGTACTGAATGATTTCTGGAGTAACATTGTGTTCTATGTACTGAATGATATCTGGAGTAACATTGTGTTCAATGTACTGAATGATATCTGGAGTAACATTGTGTCCTGTGTATTGAATGATATCTGAAGTAACATTGTGTCCTGTGTACTGAAGGATACCTGGAGTAACATTGTGTCTTATGTACTGAATGAAATCTGGAGTAACATTGTGTCCTGTGTACTGAATGATACCTGGAGTAACATTGTGTCTTATGTACTGAAAAATATCTGGAGTGACATTGTGTCTCATGTACTGAATGATATCTGGAGTAACATTGTGTCTTATGTACTGAATGATATCTGGAGTAACATTGTGTCTTATGTACTGAATGATATCTGGAGTAACATTGTGTTCTATGTACTGAATGATATCTGGAGTAACATTGTGTCTTATGTACTGAATGATATCTGGAGTAACATTGTGTCTTATGTACTGAATGATATATGGAGTAACATTGTGTTCTATGTACTGAATGAAATCTGGAGTAACATTGTGTCTTTTGTACTGAATGATATCCAGAGTGACATTGTGTCTTATGTACTGAATGATATCTGGAGTAAAATTGTGTCTTATGTACTGAATGATATCTGGAGTAGCATTGTGTTCTATGTACTGAATGATATCTGGAGTAACATTGCGTCTTATGTACTGAATGATACCTGGAGTGACATTGTGTCTTATGTACTGAATAAAACCTGGAGTAAAATTGTGTCTTATGTACTGAACGATACCTGGAGTAACATTGTGTCTTATGTACTGAATGATACCTGGAGTAACATTGTGTCTTATGTACTGAATGATACCTGGAGTAACATTGTGTCTTATGTACTGAATGATACCTGGAGTAACATTGTGTCTTATGTACTGAATGATATCTGGAGTGACATTGTGTCTTATGTACTGAATGATATATGGAGTAACATTGTGTTCAATGTACTAAATGATATCTGGAGTAACATTGTGTCTTATGTACTGAATGATATCTGGAGTAACATTGTGTTCTATGTACTGAATGATATCTGGAGTAACATTGTGTTCTATGTACTGAATGATATCTGGAGTAACATTGTGTTCTATGTACTGAATGATATCTGGAGTAACATTGTGTTCAATGTACTGAATGATATCTGGAGTAACATTGTGTCTTATGTACTGAATGATATCTGGAGTAACATTGTGTCTTATGTACTGAATGATATCTGGAGTAAAACATTGTGTCTTATGTACTGAATGATACCTGGAGTAACATTGTGTCTTATGTACTGAATGATATCTGGAGTAACATTGTGTCTTATGTACTGAATGATATCTGGAGTAACATTGTGTCTTATGTACTGAATGATATCTGGAGTAACATTGTGTCTTATGTACTGAATGATATCTGGAGTAACATTGTGTCTATGTACTGAATGATATCTGGAGTTACATTGTGTTCTATGTACTGAATGAAATCTGGAGTGACATTGTGTCTTATGTACTGAATGATACCTGGAGTAACATTGTGTCTTATGTACTGAATGATACCTGGAGTAACATTGTGTCTTATGTACTGAATGATACCTGGAGTAACATTGTGTCTTATGTACTGAATGATATCTGGAGTAAAACATTGTGTCTTATGTACTGAATGATACCTGGACTAACATTGTGTCTTATATACTAAATGATATCTGGAGTAACATTGTGTCTTATGTACTGAATGATATCTGGAGTAACATTGTGTCTTATGTACTGAATGATACCTGGAGTAACATTTCGCCTTATGTACTGAATGATACCTGGAGTAACATTGTGTTTTATGTACTGAATGATACCTGGAGTAACATTGTGTCTTATGTACTGAATGATACCTGGAGTAACATTGTGTCTTATGTACTGAACGATACCTGGAGTGACATTGTGTCTTATGTACTGAATGATACTGGAGTAACATTGTGTCTTATGTACTGAATGATATCTGGAGTAACATTGTGTTTATGTACTGAATGATATCTTAACATTGTATTACTGAATGATATCTGGAGTAACATTGTGTCTTATGTACTGAATGATATATGGAGTAACATTGTGTTCAATGTACTGAATGATATCTGGAGTAGCATTGTGTCTTATGTTCTGAATGATATCTGGAGTAACATTGTGTTCCATGTACTGAATGATATATGGAGTAACATTGTGTTCTATGTACTGAATGATTTCTGGAGTAACATTGTGTTCTATGTACTGAATGATATCTGGAGTAACATTGTGTTCAATGTATGAATGATATCTGGAGTAACATTGTGTCCTGTGTATTGAATGATATCTGGAGTAACATTGTGTCCTGTGTACTGAATGATACCTGGAGTAACATTGTGTCTTATGTACTGAATGATATCTGGAGTAACATTGTGTCCTATGTACTGAATGATACCTGGAGTAACATTGTGTCTTATGTACTGAATAATATCTGGAGTGACATTGTGTCTTATGTACTGAATGATATCTGGAGTAACATTGTGTCTTATGTACTGAATGATATCTGGAGTAACATTGTGTCTTATGTACTGAATGATATCTGGAGTAACATTGTGTTCTATGTACTGAATGATATCTGGAGTAACATTGTGTCTTATGTACTGAATGATATCTGGAGTAACATTGTGTTCTATGTACTGAATGATATATGGAGTAACATTGTGTTCTATGTACTGAATGATATCTGGAGTAACATTGTGTCTTATGTACTGAATGATATCTGGAGTGACATTGTGTCTTATGTACTGAATGATATCTGGAGTAACATTGTGTCTTATGTACTGAATGATATCTGGAGTAACATTGTGTTCTATGTACTGAATGATATCTGGAGTAACATTGTGTCTTATGTACTGAATGATATCTGGAGTAACATTGTGTCTTATGTACTGAATGATACATGGAGTAACATTGTGTCTTATGTACTGAATGATATCTGGAGTAACATTGTGTCTTATGTACTGAATGATACCTGGAGTGACATTGTGTCTTATGTACTGAATGATACCTGGAGTAACATTGTGTCTTATGTACTGAATGATATCTGGAGTGACATTGTGTCTTATGTACTGAATGATATCTGGAGTGACATTGTGTCTTATGTACTGAATGATATCTGGAGTAACATTGTGTTCAATGTACTGAATGATATCTGGAGTAACATTGTGTCTTATGTACTGAATGATATCTGGAGTAACATTGTGTTCAATGTACTGAATGATATCTGGAGTAACATTGTGTTCTATGTACTGAATGATATCTGGAGTAACATTGTGTTCTATGTACTGAATGATATCTGGAGTAACATTGTGTTCTATGTACTGAATGATATCTGGAGTAACATTGTGTCTTATGTACTGAATGATATCTGGAGTAACATTGTGTCATGTGTACTGAATGATACCTGGAGTAACATTTCGTCTTATGTACTGAATGATACCTGGAGTAACATTGTGTCTTATGTACTGAATGATACCTGGAGTAACATTGTGTCTTATGTACTGAATGATATCTGGAGTAACATTGTGTCTTATGTACTGAATGATATCTGGAGTAACATTGTGTCTTATGTACTGAATGTTACATGGAGTAACATTTCGTCTTATGTTCTGAATGATACCTGGAGAAACATTGTGTCTTATCTACTGAACGATATCTGGAGTAACATTGTGTCTTATGTACTGAATGATATCTGGAGTAACATTGTGTCTTATGTACTGAACGATACCTGGAGTGACATTGTGTCTTATGTACTGAATGATACCTGGAGTGACATTGTGTCTTATGTACTAAATGATACCTGGAGTGACATTGTGTCTTATGTACTGAATGATATCTGGAGTGACATAGTGTCTTATGTACTGAATGATATATGGAGTAAAATTGTGTTCAATGTACTGAATGATATCTGGACTAACATTGTGTCTTATGTACTGAATGATATCTGGAGTAACATTGTGTTCTATGTACTGAATGATATCTGGAGTAACATTGTGTTCTATGTACTGAATGATATCTGGAGTAACATTGTGTTCTATGTACTGAATGATATCTGGAGTAACATTGTGTTCAATGTATGAATGATATCTGGAGTAACATTGTGTCCTGTGTACTGAATGATATCTGGAGTAACATTGTGTCCTGTGTACTGAAGGATACCTGGAGTAACATTGTGTCTTATGTACTGAATGATACCTGGAGTAACATTGTGTCTTATGTACTGAATGATACCTGGAGTAACATTGTGTCTTATGTACTGAATAATATCTGGAGTGACATTGTGTCTTATGTACTGACTAATATCTGGAGTAACATTGTGTCTTATGTACTGAATGATATCTGGAGTAACATTGTGTCTTATGTACTGAATGATATCTGGAGTAACATTGTGTTCTATGTACTGAATGATATCTGGAGTAACATTGTGTCTTATGTACTGAATGATATCTGGAGTAACATTGTGTCTTATGTACTGAATGATATCTGGAGTAACATTGTGTTCTATGTACTGAATGATATCTGGAGTAACATTGTGTCTTTGTACTGAATGATATCTGAGTGACATTGTGTCTTATGTACTGAATGATATCTGGAGTAAAATTGTGTCTTATGTACTGAATGATATCTGGAGTAACATTGTGTTCTATGTACTGAATGATATCTGGAGTAACATTGTGTCTTATGTACTGAATGATACCTGGAGTAACATTGTGTCTTATGTACTGAATGATACCTGGAGTAACATTGTGTCTTATGTACTGAATGATATCTGGAGTAACATTGTGTCTTATGTACTGAATGATATCTGGAGTGACATTGTGTCTTATGTACTGAATGATACCTGGAGTGACATTGTGTCTTATGTACTGAATGATACCTGGAGTGACATTGTGTCTTATGTACTGAATGATATCTGGAGTGACATTGTGTCTTATGTACTGAATGATATATGGAGTAACATTGTGTTCAATGTACTAAATGATATCTGGAGTAACATTGTGTCTTATGTACTGAATGATATCTGGAGTAACATTGTGTTCTATGTACTGAATGATATCTGGAGTAACATTGTGTTCTATGTACTGAATGATATCTGGAGTAACATTGTGTCTTATGTACTGAATGATATCTGGAGTAACATTGTGTTCAATGTACTGAATGATATCTGGAGTAACATTGTGTCTTATGTACTGAATGATATCTGGAGTAACATTGTGTCCTGTGTACTGAATGATACCTGGAGAAACATTTCGTCTTATGTACTGAATGATACCTGGAGTAACATTTCGTCTTATGTACTGAATGATACCTGGACTAACATTGTGTTCAATGTACTGAATGATATCTGGAGTAACATTGTGTCTTATGTACTGAATGATATCTGGAGTGACATTATGTCTTATGTACTGAATGATATCTGGAGTAACATTGTGTCTATGTACTGAATGATATCTGGAGTTACATTGTGTTCTATGTACTGAATGATAACTGGAGTGACCTTGTGTCTTATGTACTGAATGATATCTGGAGTAAAACATTGTGTCTTATGTACTGAATGATACCTGGAGTAACATTGTGTCTTATGTACTGAATGATACCTGGAGTAACATTTCGTCTTATGTACTGAATGATACCTGGAGTAACATTTCGTCTTATGTACTGAATGATACCTGGACTAACATTGTGTCTTATATACTAAATGATATCTGGAGTAACATTGTGTCTTATGTACTGAATGATATCTGGAGTAACATTGTGTCTTATGTACTGAATGATACCTGGAGTAACATTTCGCCTTATGTACTGAATGAAACCTGGAGTAACATTGTGTTTTATGTACTGAATGATACCTGGAGTAACATTGTGTCTTATGTACTGAACGATACCTGGAGTAACATTGTGTCTTATGTACTGAACGATACCTGGAGTGACATTGTGTCTTATGCACTGAATGATACCTGGAGTGACATTGTGTCTTATGTACTAAATGATACCTGGAGTGACATTGTGTCTTATGTACTGAATGATATCTGGAGTGACATAGTGTCTTATGTACTGAATGATATATGGAGTAAAATTGTGTTCAATGTACTGAATGATATCTGGACTAACATTGTGTCTTATGTTCTGAATGATATCTGGAGTAACATTTTGTTCAATGTACTGAATGATATATGGAGTAACATTGTGTTCTATGTACTGAATGATTTCTGGAGTAACATTGTGTTCTATGTACTGAATGATATCTGGAGTAACATTGTGTTCAATGTATGAATGATATCTGGAGTAACATTGTGTCCTGTGTATTGAATGATATCTGAAGTAACATTGTGTCCTGTGTACTGAAGGATACCTGGAGTAACATTGTGTCTTATGTACTGAATGAAATCTGGAGTAACATTGTGTCCTGTGTACTGAATGATACCTGGAGTAACATTGTGTCTTATGTACTGAAAAATATCTGGAGTGACATTGTGTCTCATGTACTGAATGATATCTGGAGTAACATTGTGTCTTATGTACTGAATGATATCTGGAGTAACATTGTGTCTTATGAACTGAATGATATATGGAGTAACATTGTGTTCTATGTACTGAATGAAATCTGGAGTAACATTGTGTCTTATGTACTGAATGATATCTGGAGTAACTTTGTGTCTCATGTACTGAATGATATATGGAGTAACATTGTGTTCTATGTACTGAATGAAATCTGGAGTAACATTGTGTCTTTTGTACTGAATGATATCCAGAGTGACATTGTGTCTTATGTACTGAATGATATCTGGAGTAAAATTGTGTCTTATGTACTGAATGATATCTGGAGTAGCATTGTGTTCTATGTACTGAATGATATCTGGAGTAACATTGCGTCTTATATACTAAATGATATCTGGAGTAACATTGTGTTCTGTGTACTGAATGATATCTGGAGTAACATTGTGTTCTATGTACTGAATGATATCTGGAGTAACATTGTGTTCTATGTACTGAATGATATCTGGAGTAACATTGTGTCTTATGTACTGAATGATATCTGAAGTAACATTGTGTCTTATGTACTGAATGTTATCTGGAGTAACATTGTGTCTTATGTACTGAATGATATATGGAGTAACATTGTGTTCTATGTACTGAATGAAATCTGGAGTAACATTGTGTCTTATGTACTGAATGATATCTGGAGTAACATTGTGTTCTATGTTCTGAAGGATATATGGAGTAACGTTGCGTCTTATGTACTGAATGATATCTAGAGTAACATTGTGTTCTATGTACTGAATGATATCTGGAGTAACATTGTGTTTTATGTATTGAATTTAACTGAATGATATCTGGAGCAACATTGTGTTCTATGTACTGAATGATATCTGGAGTAACATTGTGTCTTATGTACTGAATGATTTCTGGAGTAACATTGTGTCTTATGTACTGAATGATATCTGGAGTGACATTGTGTCTTATGTACTGAATGATACCTGGAGTAACATTGTGTCTTATGTACTGAATGATATCTGGAGTGACATTGTGTCTTATGTACTGAATGATATCTGGAGTAAAACATTGTGTCTTATGTACTGAATGATACCTGGAGTAACATTGTGTCTTATGTACTGAATGATACCTGGAGTAACATTTCGTCTTATGTACTGAATGATACCTGGAGTAACATTTCGTCTTATGTACTGAATGATAGCTGGACTAACATTGTGTCTTATGTACTGAATGATATCTGGAGTAACATTGTGTCTTATGTACTGAATGATATCTGGAGTGACATTATGTCTTATGTACTGAATGATATCTGGAGTAACATTGTGTCTTATGTACTGAATGATATCTGGAGTAACATTGTGTTCTATGTACTGAATGATATCTGGAGTGACATTGTGTCTTATGTACTGAATGATATCTGGAGTAAAACATTGTGTCTTATGTACTGAATGATACTTGGAGTAACATTGTGTCTTATGTACTGAATGATACCTGGAGTAACATTTCGTCTTATGTACTGAATGATACCTGGAGTAACATTTCGTCTTATGTACTGAATGATACCTGGAGTAACATTGTGTCTTATGTACTGAATGATATCTGGAGTAACATTGTGTCTTATGAACTGAATGATATATGGAGTAACATTGTGTTCTATGTACTGAATGAAATCTGGAGTAACATTGTGTCTTATGTACTGAATGATATATGGAGTAACATTGTGTCTTATGTACTGAATGATATATGGAGTAACATTGTGTTCTATGTACTGAATGAAATCTGGAGTAACATTGTGTCTTATGTACTGAATGATATCTGGAGTAACATTGTGTTCTATGTTCTGAAGGATATATGGAGTAACATTGCATCTTATATACTGAATGATATCTAGAGTAACATTGTGTTGTATGTACTGAATGATATCTGGAGTAACATTGTGTTTTATGTACTGAATTGAACTGAATGATATCTAGAGTAACATTGTGTTCTATGTACTGAATGATATCTGGAGTAACATTGTGTTTTATGTAATGAATTTAACTGAATGATATCTGGAGTAACATTGTGTTCTATGTACTGAATGATATCTGGAGTAACATTGTGTCTTATGTACTGAATGATATCTGGAGTAACATTGTGTTATATGTACTGAATGATATCTGGAGTAACATTGTGTTCTATGTACTGAATGATATCTGGAGTGACATTGTGTCTTATGTACTGAATGATATCTGGAGTAAAACATTGTGTCTTATGTACTGAATGATACCTGGAGTAACATTGTGTCTTATGTACTGAATGATACCTGGAGTAATATTTCGTCTTATGTACTGAATGATACCTGGAGTAACATTTCGTCTTATGTACTGAATGATACCTGGACTAACATTGTGTCTTATGTACTGAATGATATATGGAGTTACATTGTGTTCTATGTACTAAATGATATCTGGAGTGACATTGTGTCTTATGTACTGAAGGATATCTGGAGTAAAATATTGTGTCTTATGTACTTAATAATACCTGGAGTAACATTGTGCCTTATGTACTGAATGATACCTGGAGTAACATTTCGTCTTTATACTGAATGATACCTGGAGTAACATTCCGTCTTATGTACTGAATGATACATGGACTAACATTGTGTCTTATATACTGAATGATATCTGGAGTAACATTGTGTCTTATGTACTGAATGATATCTGGAGTAACATTGTGTCTTATGTACTGAACGATACCTGGAGTAACATTGTGTCTTATGTACAGAATGATACCTGGAGTGACATTGTGTCTTATGTACTGAATGATACCTGGAGTAAAATTGTGTCTTATGTACTGAATGATTCCTGGAGTAACATTTCGCCTTATGTACTGAATGATATCTGGAGTAACATTGTGTCTTATGTACTGAATGATATCTGAAATAACATTGTGTTTTATGTACTGAATGATATCTGGAGTAACATTGTGTCTTATGTACTAAATGATATCTGGAGTAACATTGTGTCTTATGTACTGAATGATATCTGGAGTGTCATTGTGTCTTATGTACTGAATGATATCTGGAGTAACATTGTGTCTTATGTACTGAATGATATATGGAGTAACATTGTGTTCTATGTACTGAATGAAATCTGGAGTAACATTGTGCCTTATAAACTGAATGATATCTGGAGTAACATTGTGTTCTATGTTCTGAAGGATATATGGAGTAACATTGCGTCTTATGTACTAAATGATATCTAGAGTAACATTGTGTTCTATGTACTGAATGATATCTGGAGTAACATTGTGTTTTATGTACTGAATTTAACTGAATGATATCTGGAGTAACATTGTGTTCTATGTACTGAATGATATCTGGAGTAACATTGTGTCTTATGTACTGAATGATATCTGGAGTAACATTGTGTCTTATGTACTGAATGATATCTGGAGTGACATTGTGTCTTATGTACTGAATGATATCTGGAGTAACATTGTGTCTATGTACTGAATGATATCTGGAGTTACATTGTGTTCTATGTACTGAATGATATCTGGAGTGACATTGTGTCTTATGTACTGAATGATATCTGGAGTAAAACATTGTGTCTTATGTACTGAATGATACCTGGAGTAACATTTCGTCTTATGTACTGAATGATACCTGGAGTAATATTTCGTTTTATGTACTGAATGATACCTGGACTAACATTGTGTCTTATGTTTTGAATGATATCTGGAGTAACATTGTGTCTATGTACTGAATGATATCTGGAGTTACATTGTGTTCTATATACTGAATGATATCTTGAGTGACATTGTGTCTTATGTACTGAATGATATCTGGAGTAAAACATTGTGT
The DNA here is from genome assembly GCA_021962125.1 of Bulinus truncatus. NCBI lineage: Eukaryota > Metazoa > Mollusca > Gastropoda > Planorbidae > Bulinus > Bulinus truncatus. Next base: position 1,132,692 of record JAGDYQ010000047.1, on the reverse strand, counting down.
CTTATGTACTGAATGATACCTGGAGTAACATTGTGTCTTATGTACTGAATGATACCTGGAGTAACATTTCGTCTTATGTACTGAATGATACCTGGAGTAACATTTCGTCTTATGTACTGAATGATACCTGGACTAACATTGTGTCTTATGTTCTGAATGATATCTGGAGTAACATTGTGTTCAATGTACTGAATGATATCTGGTGTAACATTGTATTCTATATACTGAATGATATCTGGAGTAACATTGTGTTCAATGTATGAATGATATCTGGAGTAACATTGTGTCCTGTGTATTGAATGATGTCTGGAGTAACATTGTGTCCTGTGTACTGAATGATACCTAAAATAACATTGTGTCTTATGTACTGAATAATATCTGGAGTGGCATTGTGTCTCATGTACTGAATGATATCTGGAGTAACATTGTGTCTTATGTACTGAATGATATCTGGAGTGTCATTGTGTCTTATGTACTGAATGATATCTGGAGTAACATTGTGTCTTATGAACTGAATGATATATGGAGTAACATTGTGTCTTACGTACTGAATGATATCTGGAGTAACATTGTGTCTTATGTACTGAATGATATATGTAGTGACATTGTGTTCTATGTACTGAATGATATCTGGAGTGACATTGTGTTCTATGTACTGAATGATATCTGGAGTGACATTGTGTTCTATGTACTGAATGATATCTGGAGTGACATTGTGTTCTATGTACTGAATGATATCTGGAGTGACATTGTGTTCTATGTACTGAATGATACCTGGAGTGACATTGTGTTCTATGTACTGAATGATACCTGGAGTGACATTGTGTTCTATGTACTGAATGATACCTGGAGTGACATTGTGTTCTATGTACTGAATGATATCTGGAGTGACATTGTGTTCTATGTACTGAATGATATCTGGAGTGACATTGTGTTCCATGTACTGAATGATATCTGGAGTGACATTGTGTTCCATGTACTGAATGATACCTGGAGTGACATTGTGTTCCATGTACTGAATGATATCTGGAGTGACATTGTGTTCCATGTACTGAATTATATCTGGAGTGACATTGTGTTCTATGTACTGAATGATATCTGGAGTGACATTGTGTTCTATGTACTGAATGATATCTGGAGTGACATTGTGTTCTATGTACTGAATGATATCTGGAGTGACATTGTGTTCTATGTACTGAATGATATCTGGAGTGACATTGTGTTCTATGTACTGAATGATATCTGGAGTGACATTGTGTTCTATGTACTGAATGATACCTGGAGTGACATTGTGTTCTATGTACTGAATGATACCTGGAGTGACATTGTGTTCTATGTACTGAATGATACCTGGAGTGACATTGTGTTCTATGTACTGAATGATACCTGGAGTGACATTGTGTTCTATGTACTGAATGATACCTGGAGTGACATTGTGTTCTATGTTCTGAATGATACCTGGAGTGACATTGTGTTCTATGTACTGAATGATACCTGGAGTGACATTGTGTTCTATGTACTGAATGATACCTGGAGTGACATTGTGTTCTATGTACTGAATGATATCTGGAGTGACATTGTGTTCTATGTACTGAATGTTATCTGGAGTGACATTGTGTTCTATGTACTGAATTACTGCCCCCTCCCCCACCCTTCAAAGAACGATGGCCACCAACTGTTAGATCATTTTAGCCTAGGGCCCCTGACATTTAACCGTTTCCTGTGGCTGGAAAAATAAAGTACTATCAGGGGCCCCCTCACCAGTGGGCGCCATAGGCCCCTGCCTTAATTAGGGTTTTGGTTGTAACACAAATTAAACAAAATATAAACTTGAAATATTGTTTCCTACTTAAACTATGTTACACATGACACGGGAACAGCAGCCAGTTATAATAACTCCTCTAAAATGAACAAACCTTTATTCCAATAGAATGTGGTCTTACAACAAAGTAAAGGATTAGGTTTAATGTTATTGAGGCAAACATGTTCAATCTGGTTTCAGATTTAAAATCTGGTTACAAAGAAATTTAATTAAGTAATTAACATGTATTGTATGTGATTGATTCTTTTCAGTATAGTCTTTTGTCATTTACAACGGTGGTGTTTTACAACGGTGGTGTTTTATTTACATCGGTGGTGTTTTACAACGGTTGTGTTTTGTTGAACACATTTAGGACACAGTTTATAAACCCATTTATAAACATGTAAGAAGGGATGGATATAAAAACAGATTACTACACATTGATATACTTGTGAGTAAAAGCAAACTAAATTGTAATCACAACAAGCTACGTGCAGTAAACACAACAAGTAAATTAATATAATAAAGCAGACACACATGTGGCTATACACATGTGGCACCACACTGACAATGTAATGAGCTCTTTTGTAATTTGATTCTTTTATCTAATTGTTAATATCTACATTTTCCATTTTGGACAGATACTCTCCTGGCTAGTAGTGTGACTCATTAGAACATCGCCTGGTTAGTAGTGAGTGTGACTCATTAGAACATCGCCTGGCTAGTAGTGAGTGTGACTCATTAGAACATCGCCTGGCTAGTACGTTCTAGTGTTTGATGTGCCTTATGTCATCTGTGGTACAGCCCCTGCAGTTGTGTTGTATGGTGTGTCTTATGTCATTTGTGGTACAGCCCCTGTCATCTGTGGTACAGCCCCTGCAGTGGAGGTTATGATGTCTAATGTCAGTTGTGGTACAGCCCCTGCCATCTGTGGTATAGCCCCTGCTGTGGTGGTGTATGAGGTGTCTAATGTCATCTGTGGCTCAGCCCCTGTCTTCTGTAATGCAGCCCCTGCAGTGGTGGTGTATGCTGTGTCTAATGTCATCTGTGGTACAGCCCCTGTCATCTGTGGTACAGCCCCTGCAGTGGTTATGTATGAGGTGTCTAATGTCATCTGTGGTACAGCCCCTGCAGTGGTGGTACTATGAAGCTGTGCCTGATAGTGTTAGCGAAATCTATGTAAGATGTAGAGTTAACATCTCATTCTAAATATGGACTTCAATCAATCAGTACGCCATGTTGTCGTTATTTTACTTGGAGTAAAATTAATAATTAACTTTTTTCTATTTATTGCATGGGCTATCGATCTTTACTTTTTAAATATCGACCCGCCATAAGGGAATTTATTCTTATCAACCATCGGTACTAATAAAACTTCCTTTCAATTGATATCTAACACAATAATAGAACCATTGGATCATAAGTCTGTCGTTATACAGTTCCACGAAAATGTTAGACCACGTCACCTGGCATTGACTTTCATCGAACACAAGATTTGGGGGTGGAAGAGAGGGCTATAAAATGAAACAATGTCCCACTAAATAAATATAAATACAGGCACCAAGTATAAAGAGTGACACTAAAGTATAGAGAGTAACACACTACGAGTTCAAAGAACTAATACAATATATAAACAAAAGATGTCTTCGTCTACACTACAAACTATTATTTCTACAAATCTAAATAAAAAATAATTAATTAATTTACAAATTTAGCAGTCATCCAAGAAGGTCAAAGATTAATTTAAAATCTGGTAATTGTTTTTTTTTTATTAAGTTAGCTAATTTGATGAGGGTTTCATTCAATGATAAACAAAAAATGTAATTCCCGTTTTATGATCACTTGGCATATTTTATTATCATGGTTCAGACATTAAAAATATTCAGATTCAAGAAAATGTGCCCTCAAGTTATTCTATTTTCTAATAGACTTTGGTTCAGTTCAGATTAAACACAAGATGCACATTTACAAAAGTGATTACGTGATTAATTCCCCTTACAGAAGACCAATGTCTTACTCCTGCTATAGAAATCGTTCTTCTTTCTTTAAAAATTAGTAAATGAAACCCACATCACGTGACTAGGTGAATGACGTGCTGACGTCTGAATACAAAAATATAAAAAAAAAGAGAGGCGAACTTACATAAAGGCCTTGTAGGAGTTGCCTATCTTTTGTATGTGAAGATCATACTTGGCGTCTATGAATGGTTCGGTGGTGGAATAGCCTTTAGTGACTGCCACCACCCCAGCTAGGTCTTGGAAGTCGTAATGGTTGGCTATTCGCACCTATCATGAGAAAATGTTTGGACACATGAGCCGGACTAGAAGCTGGCTAAGTGTAGCTAAACAACTGGACATGATAGATTGATGTTTTTACTTTTGGAGCGAGGATAGATCACTTTCAACTTATCAACTGGACATGATAGATTATTTTTCACAATTTGTGTGAGAGAGTATACATCATATTTCACAATTTGTGTGAGAGAGTATACATCATATTTCACAATTTGTGTGAGAGAGTATACATCATAGGTATAGAGATTTGATCGATAATATGCCTCAAAAAAGGCGCCTATTTTATCGAGAGCGCTGCTATGATTGCTGTCATGGCGATGGAGTAAAAAAAAAATCGATTTATGTATGATTGTCACGATGTAGATTGCAAAGATTGTCTAAGGAAGTAAAGGAAGTTGAATTTTTCATGCCATTAAATTTGTTTTTTGTTTTTTTTTTAAATTAAAACTTAAACTTGGTTTTTACAAAAAAAATTACTTGTAGATTTAGCAGACGATAAGCTGCTTCAAACATTTAAACTGAAAGTAAATCTAATTTAAGTTTTAGCGTCAAGTCTGACCTTAAGCAGTTGGGCAGTATATTTTTGTAGTTGGTAATTGGTACTTAAAGCTTACATTGTCGGATACACTGCATTTTAAGGAGTTTTTACTGGACTTAGGTAGTACAGTTGTTATTTTTTCTGGACATAGGTAATTCAGTTGTTACTTTTACTGACATGATGTGTTATATTTGTTATGTTTAATGCTAAGTGTAAAAGTTTTAACATCGTGTACAATAAATGAATTGAATATTTTCATGTTTGACTCTCGAAATATAACATTTTTATTTTATTTGAATAATTGATGTATGTATTATACATGTAGAGACTAAGTTTTCCCCAACCCAAAGGGCCCGTGAGAAAAGTCTGTCACTCATCCTAGGCCCGTACGTACCTGGCTTATAGACACAAATATAATTTAGTGCAATGTGATTTACAATGTTAACCAGTCTGTTGCAATGTGTGGAGCTTTTAACACTCGCTCTTTAACCACAATTTGACTGGATAACAGAAGCCCCAGTTGTTTGAATTGACGGAGGGGGCGGGGAGATAATATCAATAGACATATATATATATATATATATATATATTTATGGAAACGCTTGTTTTTGCTGATTTTACAAGTAAAAGTCGGCACTAAACGATTTCCAAACATATTTATATAGATTTTAATTTTAAAATGAATAATTTTGTAATCAAATAATAGGAAAAAAACATGATAGCCCATTTGAGTTATTCTAATTTTAATGTTTTAATTTGAGTAAAAAATAGAATTCCCATTTTTGGAACTTTGACCTTAAGTGCCATTTAAATAACATCTTGTTCATGTTCTTATGTAAATTTGTCTAAATCTTCTACAATAACAGTTATATTTACCCCTTTTTTATTTATATCTATATAGAAAAACCTGTTAGTTATTATATGAAAAAAATTCGGGCCAATTACACTGTGCAACAAATTTCTGTTTATTCCTGGGTACAAATTGGATTTTCCTAACCCGTTATGCCTAAAACAAACAGAAAATAACTATTTTTCAGCAAAAACTTTGTTTCTGTGATCAGGATAATGATATTTTGAAATTCTTTCGTTATCGAGACAATTTATTTTCTCATTCAATACTCAGTAGTCTTGTAGAATAATCTTGAACTGCTAGAATTTTCTATTTTTGAGAACGTTTCGGTTTATGTTTTTGCTGAGTAAGAGAATAACGAATCATAGTTAAAGAGCAATTATTGATTTAGACGGCATCAAGAGAGCCATGAAGTTTGCTATCCCTCGAATATGGCGGCTACTAACTGATCACTCATGCGACTTCTACTTCTGCATGGTGGATCTACCTAACGTCGCACTGGCAAGAATGCACCTCATATCGTTTATCCAGACATTTCTTCTTTCATTGCACCAGTACTACACTGCATCGAGCTGCCTGTTTCCACACCCAGAAGAGGGATCAGCCATCTTCAGGAGACAGCAGCAAGTCAGACAGCGAGGAAATTAAGAGCGATCCAGATTACGGTTTGACAGATGCGATGGATGAGAGAAGGCCACACTATCCTAACCAGACAGACGTTAACAAAGTGGTCAGATACATTGGTCCTACAAAGTCATGTGCTGAGTCTATGAAATTCAGGCTCAAGCAATTGAAATCGTTGGCTAAAAATGTAAAATTCACAGATTAGAGAAAGTGTCACCAAACATTTTCCAATATTTTCAGTCAGCAAGATCGGCTGTGCAACAATGTGGCCAGCCTATTTGAGACCATATGTATCACCTGTTACTTAAGTGAATGGCTCCTGTTGATAGCTCATTCCTGAGCCTCACAGCTGTGCAGCTTCACAACGAAATTAACTACCCGTTTCTCCCTATGCCTCACGCTGTGAATCTCAAAGAGGACTACACCAGTGTCAAGATGGCTATGGATGAGGGGGGGGGGGTATCGGACACTTCATAATGGTGTAATTCCTAATTAGTCTTCTCTGTGGAGAAGGTCAAGTGGGAGCCGCTGATAGAACATCTGAAGGTAATGATGCCACCACTGTACATCAAGTTAGGCCTCATGCAGCTATTGTCACTGCTCTTGTACCCACTGTATATCAAGTTAGGCCTCATGCAGCTAGTGTCACTGCTCTTGTCACCACTGTACATCAAGTTAGGCCTCATGCAGCTATTGTCACTGCTCTTGTACCCACTGTATATCAAGTTAGGCCTCATGCAGCTAGTGTCACTGCTCTTGTCACCACTGTACATCAAGTTAGGCCTCATGCAGCTATTGTCACTGCTCTTATCACCACTGTACATCAAGTTAGGCCTCATGCAGCTAGTGTCACTGCTCTTGTCACCACTGTACATCACGTTAGGCCTCATGCAGCTATTGTCACTGCTCTTGTACCCACTGTACATCAAGTTAGGCCTCATGCAGCTAGTGTCACTGCTCTTGTCACCACTGTATATCAAGTTAGGCCTCATGCAGCTAGTGTCACTGCTCTTGTCACCACTGTACATCAAGTTAGGCCTCATGCAGCTAGTGTCACTGCTCTTGTCACCACTGTACATCAAGTTAGGCCTCATGCAGCTATTGTCACTGCTCTTGTCACCACTGTACATCAAGTTAGGCCTCATGCAGCTAGTGTCACTGCTCTTGTCACCACTGTACATCACGTTAGGCCTCATGCAGCTATTGTCACTGCTCTTGTACCCACTGTATATCAAGTTAGGCCTCATGCAGCTAGTGTCACTGCTCTTGTCACCACTGTATATCAAGTTAGGCCTCATGCAGCTAGTGTCACTGCTCTTGTACCCACTGTATATCAAGTTAGGCCTCATGCAGCTAGTGTCACTGCTCTTGTCACCACTGTACATCAAGTTAGGCCTCATGCAGCTATTGTCACTGCTCTTGTACCCACTGTATATCAAGTTAGGCCTCATGCAGCTAGTGTCACTGCTCTTGTCACCACTGTACATCAAGTTAGGCCTCATGCAGCTATTGTCACTGCTCTTGTCACCACTGTACATCAAGTTAGGCCTCATGCAGCTAGTGTCACTGCTCTTGTCACCACTGTACATCACGTTAGGCCTCATGCAGCTATTGTCACTGCTCTTGTACCCACTGTATATCAAGTTAGGCCTCATGCAGCTAGTGTCACTGCTCTTGTCACCACTGTACATCAAGTTAGGCCTCATGCAGCTATAGTCACTGCTCTTGTCACCACTGTACATCAAGTTAGGCCTCATGCAGCTATTGTCACTGCTCTTGTCACCACTGTACATCAAGTTAGGCCTCATGCAGCTAGTGTCACTGCTCTTGTCACCACTGTACATCACGTTAGGCCTCATGCAGCTATTGTCACTGCTCTTGTCACCACTGTATATCAAGTTAGGCCTCATGCAGCTATTGTCACTGCTCTTGTCACCACTGTACATCACGTTAGGCCTCATGCAGCTATTGTCACTGCTCTTGTCACCACTGTACATCAAGTTAGGCCTCATGCAGCTATTGTCACTGCTCTTGTCACCACTGTACATCAAGTTAGACCTCATGCAGCTATTGTCACTGCTCTTGCCACCACTGTACATCAAGTTAGGCCTCAGGCAGCTAGTGTCACTGCTCTTGTCACCACTGTACATCACGTTAGGCCTCATGCAGCTATTGTCACTGCTCTTGTCACCACTGTATATCAAGTTAGGCCTCATGCAGCTATTGTCACTGCTCTTGTCACCACTGTACATCACGTTAGGCCTCATGCAGCTATTGTCACTGCTCTTGTACCCACTGTATATCAAGTTAGGCCTCATGCAGCTAGTGTCACTGCTCTTGTCACCACTGTATATCAAGTTAGGCCTCATGCAGCTAGTGTCACTGCTCTTGTACCCACTGTATATCCAGTTAGGCCTCATGCAGCTATTTCACTGCTCTTGTCACCACTGTACATCAAGTTTGGCCTCATTCAGCTACTGTCACTGCTCTTGTACCCACTGTACATCACGTTAGGCCTCATGCAGCTAGTGGCACTGCTCTTGACAAGAAGTAAGTATCTCTCAAGTACCTCCAAGATCTTTTTCCGAAAAATTTGTCCGAGGCAAAGATCAAGTTAGTTTTCTTCGTTGGACCGTAGATCATAGAATGTGACGAGTTCACCAAGCTACTGAACAGGACGGAGAAAACGACTTGGAACAGTTTGTAGCAGTTGTTATTGGATTCCTGGGTAATCACAAGGCCGAGAACGATGTACAGTTGGTTTCTCATAACGAAATACGCCAAAATGGGATGCAGAATGTCTCTCAAAGTCCATAACCTTGATGGTCATCTTGACAGATTGAAGTAGAACATGGGAAGTTACTAAGAGGAGCAAGGCGAGCGTTTTCATCAAGATATATTGAACTTTGACTGAACGTCGTTACCAAAGACAGAATAAAGAAAAGATAATCAGGGATTACATTTGGGGGCTTATTCGAGAAAACGATTTGCAGTACACTTGCAAATCTTAAATAAATAATAATTTCTGAACGTTCGTTTTTGAGTGATTTTTGACTGTTTTTGTCAATTTATCATGCAATTTTTTTTTGTATTAGATCACATGAACGAAAATTTATAAATGTCCTCGTTTTGTCACACAAAATACAATATTTTTCTGGGCTGTTATCTTACAATCAAAGTTTTCGGAGAATATAGTCGTTTTTCTATGGGCATAAGCAGTTGGAATGTAACATTTGGAAGCCAGGAACCAGGGCCGAGGCGTGACTTATACAAGGGTGTTACCGGTGATTATTGATATAACAACTTTATTTTACATACAATTCTTCTACCGATAACTTAAACATTACATGCTAACTTAAATCTACTATGTAGACTACTTATATATAATCTTGCTACATATGGAATATTTTAATTAAACGTTCATACTGATGTTGTTTTACAACATTCAAATACACCCGATAAAGAGTAGAGAAATTTACAAAGATAAAATAAAACGTTATATCGCTATGCTGAGCAATTCAATGATTCAGTAGCAGTAGTCAGCAATTAAAAAAACAATTTAATTAACTCCCCTTGTGTTATCGGGGAAAAAACGACGAGTCACGGAAAATGAAAGGTGGGTGAGGAGTGGGTGGGAGAGGGTTGACAGGTGACGAGACCAAACAAACATTCTCGCTTGCTGAAGTTTTTTTTTAATCTCTGCAGAGCTGCCAACTGAGATATTTTATTACCAGTTCAATATTATTTGGATCAATCTAAAATTCTATTTCAATAATAGATCTAGAATTTTCTTTTTGTTCAGTCAGATATAAATTTAGATTATTTTCTAATTTCTTTTTTTTTTATAATTCTGGCTAATTATAATATAGTTGTAAATATTTTTTTTCGGTTAGAAAGTTGGCAGTGGTTACCTTCTTTTCAGTCGGCAACACTATACAACATATTCATGTGATGTATTTTTCCCCTTAGTTCAGCAAATGAAAGGTAAACGTATATATAGAAGTGTAACCCGAATTCAGATCGGCAACATCTTTGCTTTTATGTCAAATTATTATTTAACTCTATGTGAAAAGGCAAAAGTAGTGATCTTATTATAATAAATATTGAATTTTAATATTGTTGAGCAACTAAAAATGCTTTAAATGCCCACTTTTTTGTTTTTGTTTGTGTTGTTTTTTCACTGCTTTTGTAGTTGTTTGTAAGACTGTTGCCTCAGGCAACACGGGTAACATGGACGCATAGCCGCTGCCAGGAAAAAAATATTGTGTTAAATAGTGTTATACATAAATGATAGTATTATTGGTTTAAATAGTTCAATTTATAGCATACATTTATTTTGGACTGAGTGGATTTTTATTTATTTTATTCAGCCGATGTTACATTACAGATATGTTCAGTCGGGAAAAGAAAATGGCTGACCACACTTCGTGTGCTATCTTAATTTTAAACAGTCTTTTGATAACAATGTTATTAAAACTGCAGAATGTTACAGCGTTATTAACATCTACTCTAGTGCCAGCAACCAGTAACATCTCCACACTTCATTACCAACGGCTGTAACTAAAAATAAAAATTACTCTCTAGTTTTTTTTTGCATCTGGCGTCCACAATTAATTACGAGCTGACATTAAACTAGAGAATTGCAGCGGGGAAATAATCGATATCTTTTTGTCTCTGTTTATCTTTGGAATCGAACATTTCGCCCAATTACAACAAGTAATTGAGTCAGCAAAACAAGCCAGCCATGTTGGATACTAACAACGGTTGAAATAACTTCCCATTATTCAACAGCGAATAAACACCTCCGCGCACTATTTTATTATATGATATTTTCTGTCCCTTCTACTCATATCGTCAGTAATACGTCCATACATGGTTTGTTGAGATTTTTTTTGTCTGTTTTGATTTAATTTTCTAATTTAGTCTGATGCCACATACGACACATACATGGCAGACGTGATTCTACGAATTGAAACCAATATTTTCTTGATGCCAAGAACATAACAAGTTTTGTAGTTTGTCGACATAAAATCTTTTCGTTAATGTTCCCAAATGTTTTAACTAAAAGTGAAGCCAGTTAGCACGATGTTTGTTTGCGTTGTTAGTTTGCTTTCAGTGTTTGCTTGTGTCTGTTGTCAATGCTTGCCTAAAGGCACCTTGTTTACTGTGCACTGCGTGATTGTTGGCACTGTGTACTTTTTAAAATAAAAATGATGCACTTTAATTTGGAGGTTGTTTTTTTTTGGGATTAACCATTTGAATTGGTAAAAAAATTCTTTTTGTTTTGAAAAACACATTCAATATGAATTAAAACTGAGCCTATCAATTATCTCATGTACAGCTACACGGGCTCATTATATCGTTCAGTGTGGTGACGTCGTACACATTCAACACATGACATCAAACACATACAAGCTGTAGAATGGAATTAATGGGTTGGGGGGGGGGACAACAAGAAGTAATACAGAGTCAACAGAACAGAATCATTGTGAAACACAACAAGAAGTAATACAGGAGTGAGGGGAAAGGGGGGGTAGAGGCAATTATAGACCCCCCTCTCCTCCTGGATGACGTGATTGAGTGCCACTCACAGGTAGGCTTTATAGTTGGTGCCCAGTTTCTGGACATGGACGTCATATTTGCTGTCTACAAAAGGCTCACTGGTGGCGTACGATGACGTCACTGCAACTATACTGGCCACGTCATGCAACGTGTCGACACTGTCCACTTTAATCTGAACAATGAAAGTTGTGTGGTGGTTGGTCATATTTACTTAGTTGGTCAATTTCAAGTTGGTCATTTATTTCAATGAAGGGACACAAGTTTCATTCAACTTACCTGCACAATGTTTTTCAACATTTAAAGTCGCCGTTTTAGATCGTTTGAATTTTCTCAAAATATATTTTTTTTTAAATCGAGATATTTGTTTTGTTTATTCTATCTACAGACATATTGTATAACATATTGAAATTAAATCATTTTGAGACATTACATAGTACACATATCTTCTTGTACTATAAAAATACTTCGACAATTTTTCGAAAAAAAACAAAAAACAAAAACAACAAACGTTATTATTATTTTGTCAACATTTTGACTTAAATGGAAATATACATCTTGAACGAAAAGATGGTTAGAACCATACCATATAGATATGTGTATAAGAGATATCTCTAGTTAGAACAAACCATACAATCTTCAGGTTTGATGTATTAGAACAAACCATACAATCTTCAGGTTTGATGTATTAGAACAAACCATATAATCTTCATGTTTGATTAATTAGAACAAACCATATAATCTTCATGTTTGATTAATTAGAACAAACCATATAATCTTCACATTTGATTAATTAGAACAAACCATATAATCTTCACATTTGATTAATTAGAACAAACCATATAATCTTCATGTTTGATTAATTAGAACAAACCATATAATCTTCATATTTGATTAATTAGAACAAACCATATAATCTTCACATTTGATTAATTAGAACAAACAATATAATCTTCCTGTTTGCTTCTTACTAACTTTAAAATTACTCATGTTATTAATTTACTACACTAAATAAATCAATTCACAATTAAAAAAAAATTGTTCACATTTCATCAGGTGTTATATTGCCATCTTGAATACTAAGGTGGTGTATATATTCATGTGTCATTGCCAAATTGGAAAAAAAAAGTAAAAAGTGATGTATTCACATGTGAGGGTGATAACAATGTATTATGCCCAGTTGTCCAAATATGTGGGAAAAAAATTATCAATGTTAAACATATAAGTTTTGTAAAAATTTTAAAACAAATTTTAACGAACCAATATAAGTCAATAAAATAACATAAAACAAATTCATAAATTATTGATAAAAAATAAGCTTAATAAGTATGTAATATTATAAATATTTAGCCATTTTCATTATGTATGGCTCACATGTTATGGCCATGTAACTAAACAAATACTTCTATCCAGGCCCGGTTTAACCACTAGGCAGGACTAGGCGGCCGCCTAAGGCGGCAAAAATTCCGGAGCGGCAGCCGTGGTACTAAAAGACGTAAAAATAAAAATATTAAAACAATTGAAGTCCTTTAGTAATACATGGATTGAATAATATTTTAGTGCTAAGAGTTTATTAATATTGAAATTCTTAATATATTTCACTAAAATAAAAGGACAAAACGTCATATTAGAAATTAAAATAATCTGGTTTTATAAAAGAAATCAGAAAACAACGCGAGTTGTCGAACGTTGTTGAATGCGTCATGCTTTCTATGACGTATTTGTGAATTCCACAAACGCAACACATCTATCTATAATTATAGGATTGCGTCTTGCAGGCTGCTGCTGTTGTCCCGCATGGTTGGGCGAAGAAAAATTCTGGCTTCTGCTCGTGATGCTAAGTACTTTTCAATAATTCTAGATTGCACACCAGATGCTGGTCATGTTGAACGAATGACCATGATCATTCGCTTTGTGGATGTGATTTCAAATTCAGAAAATGACACTGCAACACCATCATATGTAAAGGAACATTTCTTGGGTTTTGTGCCTCTAAAAGAGACAACTGGTGCTGGCATGACTGAAACTATTCTTAAGCAGTTAGAAGAGATGTCTTTATCTATCGAAAATTTACGCGGTCAATGGCAGCAATTTAAAGGGAAAAGCCAATGGTGTTCAAAGAAGAATTTTAGATGTCAATCTCCGGGCATTGTTTGTTCCTTGCAGTGCACATGCCTTGGATTTGCCTGTAAATGATGCCGCAAAATGTTGCTTAGAAGCAACAACCTTCTTTGATCTACGTGTTTATACTTCTTTTCTGCATCAACTCGCCGTTGGGAAATTTTAACTCGACATGTTTCTAATCTCACTGTTAAACCACTGAGTGAAACAAGATGGGAAAGTCGAATTGATGCTTTAAAACCTCTTCGTTATCAGCTTGGTGAAATCTACGATGCTCTGGCAGAAATTGCGGATGACACAAATTTAATAGGAGCATCTGGTAATACATCACGAACAGATGCGGCGGGTTATTGCAAAAACTATTTTTAGTTTTAAGTTTGTCGTTTCTCTGGTTGTGTGGTATGACGTGTTGTTTGAGATCAACATGATTAGTAAACAACTTCAAAAAAAAAAAAAAGAATTAGACATGGCGCCATCAATCATCTGGCTGAAACAAAGAAGTTTCTCGTAAACCGCAGAAATGACACAGAGTATGAGAAAACACTGGTAAATGCAGCTGAAATCGCAGTCAATTTGGAGATACCAGCACTTTTCGAACCCGAACCAACCCGCATCAGAAGAAAGAAGAAACTATTTCCATATGAATTAGATTACGAACCCATTAATGATCCAAAAGACAAATTCAAAGTAAACTTTTACTTCGCTATTCTTGACACGGCCATACAATCGGTTGATGAAAGGTTCACTCTGATGCAAAATATTAGTTTGGTGTTTGGTTTCCTGTAGATGTTCATAGTTTACAAAATAAAACTAGCAGGGAAATTACGGAACATTGTTTGAATCTTGAGAAAGCTTTGCGACATGGAGACTCCAAAGATATTGACGCATTTGATCTAAGCAGTGAACTGAAAGTCATTTCAAGACGAGTTGCAAGATGTACATCGCCACAGGATGTACTAAACTGTATATTGAAAAATAATCTAACAGATAATCTGCCCAACACTGTTATAGCTCTTCGAATCCTCTTGACACTTCCAGTTTCTGTGACCAGTGGTGAGCGAAGCTTCTTAAAACTCAAACTGATAGAGACATATTTGAGAACGTCCATGCTACAAGAAAGACTTGTTGAATAGGCTACTGTGTCAATCGAACATGATATTACTAGAGACATTTATCTGATGGAACTCGTTTCTACATTTTTTAAAGCAAAAGCGCGAAAAATAAAGTTTTAAAAAGCAATTATAGATTTATTTTATTGGCCTACGATTGTAGCCTATAGCCATAAAACACAATTATGCATGACATTGTATAGATTATGTTGCAACTTAAATAGTTATTGAAAGAAAACGACAGCATAGTTTTCCTTCGTGAAAGTTATAATATTACTTTAAATATTAGTTCTTTTAGTTGCCTTTAGTAGGGGCGGAGTGCGACAGGTTCGCCTAGGGCGGCAAATACTCTGGCGCCGGCCCTGCTTCTATCACATGACTTAGCACCTTAACACTTCAAATGTATTAGGATATTGTCGTTTTTTTTAAAATTTCATCAGTTATTTCAAGGACATGGAAGAATTAAATGCAAGACACTAAACATAATAGCTACTTTGAGACCAATGCACCTAAAGAAAAAAAAATAACGAAATGACGTAATGTCATCTTTCAGACTTGACTTAGTTTCCAATGTACTAAAACATTATCTGCTTCATAAAACGCCTAATTCTTGTTGTCCGTCTGCCCATCCCAGTGATTAGTTATTATGATCAGTCAAGGCGCGACTAAATAATTTAAACGTTATAGCGTTAGACTATACATGACTATAATATAAACAAGACCTATTTATGCTAATTTGATCTTAATACTCAAAGGGCTAAAAAAAAAAAGATTTCGACATTCGAAAGTACAATTTATGATTACGTCATCGAGACATTTAACATATTTACTGCAATTTAAAGAAGGCAGAGATATAACAAATAATTTGGTTTGTTAGTTAAGGAGAATGTTTAATAAACGAAATGTGTTTTATATATCATTGACTTCTACATTTTTGTGTGTTTGTTCAGAAGATTGCTTTTCCCAATACTTTTAACTATGTACTATAGCTATGTCTGTCTTTTGTGCAGGCTATGTATTAACTAAGATACCATTTTGGAAATGTTAAATCGATTTAGCGTAATATGAAGCTAACATTTAATGCATCAACAACTTTGTGTTTAAGAGATTATTTTTTTAGTTTTAATTTATTGAAGTATCGTATGGAGACTAACAAGGAAAATGGTTTTAACACATCTTGTAATGCACAAATATATACAACTATAAAATACCGTTGATTTTTTTACAAGTTTGTGTGAAAATAAATGACTTGTGTACCAGTGGTTCTAAAACTTTTGTAATTTTAGGAGTTCAGAGAGGAGTGAGCGATAGGTTGAAGGAATGGAGGACTGGGGAATGAGGAGGTGGTTTGACTTAGAGATGAGGGGAGGGGGCGAGAAAAGAGGCGCGTATAATTTACTGATAAATGTGTTTTTTTTGTAATATTAGTTTTTTTGTGCCACTAAACACATTTTTTAATAAGGTTTTCCATCACTCTCGTCTGTTATACCAGTCTGTAGAGTTAGTGAGATCATATCATATACCTAGACTTGACTTTATTACTGGCCTACTACAACGTTACATTTAGACTTGACTTTATTACTAGCAAACAAAATTTAGATTACTTTATTCTTAGCCTATAAAAACATTACATTTAGACGACTTTATTACTAGCCTATAGAAACATTACATTTAGACTTGACTTTATTACTAGTAAACAAAATGTAGATGGCTTTATTACTAGCCTATAAAAACATTACATTTAGACTTGACTTTATTACTAGCCTATAAAAACATTACATTTAGACTTGACATTATTACTAGCCTACTAAAAACATTACATTTAGACTTGACTTTATTACTAGCAAACAAAATTTAGATGACTTTATTACTAGCCTATAAAAACATTACATTTAGACTTGACTTTATTACTAGCCTACTAAAACATTACATTTAGACTTGACTTTATTACTGGCCTACTACAACATTAAATTTAGACTTGACTTTATTACTAGCAAATAAAATTCAGATGAAAAGGCCCTGGACAAAAGTACATTTGGAACTCTATTGCAAAGATAATTTAGTTGGCATTATGCAAAGCAAAAATAAAGTTGCTTGTAATATCGGAATCTTCAAAATCAGAAAATACGGACCCATCTCATAATATCCAACGTTTTAATAATTTTAGCACGGGGCCCCCGACAAGTGCACAAATGTGGCCCCACACTTATCAGTCGAATCCCAAGGCAGCCGCCTAGTTAGCCTCTGGAACAACAGAACTTTATGAACCATAACGAGCTCAAAAGTCTTACCTTTCCTAGGCCTGAGTGAGCATGTCCAATCTTGACCACAACTGGAAACTTGGGTGTGATGAGCTGGGGAGGGTAACACCTGGATAAATCGAAACATAAACACAGTGCAGCACACATACACACACACACACACGAGTACACACAGACACAGGTACAGAGCTCAACAAAAAGAACACACATATGACGTTATGTTATTGTAAATGTAATAACATAGAAATACAAGCCTGGAAATAATGAGAGTCAAATGTTTTGTTTGAACAGATTGCAATGACTTACGTCTATGTATGTATCTGTTGACATTTGTATATGTCTTTATTACTGGTTGACAGTCAATCAAACCTTTTCTATCTATCTATCTATCTATCTATCTATCTATCTATCTATCTATCTATCTATCTATCTATCTATCTATCTATCTAATAATCTGCCGATCTTTCTGACTCTGGCTGTCAATACACCTTTCTATTATTGTACAATATATATTTTTGTGTGAGAGATCAAATACATTTTTAGTGTAAACAAAAGATAAAATTATAAGAGTTTTCTAGTCAAATAAAAATCAGTTACACTTTTGACTTTTTTCTTCAGATGGATACAAGCTGTTAATAATGTTGTCTGTCTCAGACAAGTTAAATACTAAAACTGTTAATGTTGTCTAAGTCTGTCCAGAAATTAAAAAAAAAGATGTTATTTATAAATAACTGAAAAAGTATACAATAATCACTCAGTTTACAGTAATAATTTACAAATATTAAATACATAGATGATAACAGGAATATATTTTCAAATTATGACACATATTGTGTCATCACAAGCTGCTGTATAACAGAAAAAAGCAGTAATAGTTATAAATAATTTAGTCTCTGACCTGGATAAACATTCAAGCTCTGGTTTGTACCTACTTATAAAATTTATTGTTTATTACATTCTCATATTTTTCAAAGTTTATTTTATTATTTATCTCTAGCTTTTTAAAGCCATAAATTATCAATAAATTTATTAAGTAGTGGATACACCCCATGCTTGATTCATTCGTATTCTAGGTATGTCAGGTTTTTAAAAAATTCTTGATGTTGTGACCAGAAATGAAGTGGTCATTAAAGTAGTGAGACCAACCAGGTGAAAGACTCGGTCAGTTACAGCCATGCAGTAAATATCTCTAATTACAAGGGCATGCATCATTTGTTTACTACATTTTGTAAACATGCTTCAAAGAAAAAAAGAAAATTAAAAAATATGTAAATTAATATAAATAGGTCAAATATATCGAAAACTATAAATAGCATTTAAAACAATTATGTGAATGTCTAACATAAGCCAATACAGAACGGAGATATTTTTGATCCTTTAGAAATGTGTTTCAAAAGTCATTTCTTTATTAATCTGACATAAAATTGCAGATTAAATTTTTTTTTGATTGTAAGAGAGATTGTCGCTTCAAATTAGACGAAGTTTGTAAAATGTCAGTTGCACGATGCAATACAAAATTAATGCACTTGATTTATTAGCCCTTTTTGACAGCCATATAAAGCAGATACTTATATCATCAACAAAACTAATAGTAGGGCTACCATAGACATACACATGTGATGTCTATGAGAGCTACCTTTTATATATATATATATAGAGATGTTTACGATGGCTACCATAGAGATGCATATGTGATGTCTATGAGAGCTACGGTAGATATATAGATGTTTACGATGGCTACCATAGACATAAATGTATAGATGTTTATTAGAGCTACCGTAGACATACTCAATTAGATGTCTGTTAGGACTACCGTAGACATACTCAATTAGATGTCTGTTAGGACTACCGTAGACATACTCAATTAGATGTCTGTTAGGACTACCGTAGACATACTCAATTAGATGACTGTTAGGACTACCGTAGACATACTCAATTAGATGTCTATTAGGGCTACCGTAGACATACTCAATTAGAAGTCTGTTAGGACTACCGTAGACATGTTCAATTAGATGTCTGTTAGGACTACCGTAGACATGTTCAATTAGATGTCTGCTAGGACTACCGTAGACATGTTCAATTAGATGTCTGTTAGGACTACCGTAGACATACTCAATTAGATGTCTGCTAGGACTACCGTAGACATGTTCAATTAGATGTCTGTTAGGACTACCGTAGACATACTCAATTAGATGTCTATTAGGGCTACCGTAAACATGCTCAATTAGATGTCTGTTAGGACTACCGTAGACATACTCAATTAGATGTCTGTTAAGACTACCGTAGACATACTCAATTAGATGTCTGTTAGGACTACCGTAGACATACTCAATTAGATGTCTATTAGGGCTACGGTAGACATACTCAATTAGATGTCTGTTAGGACTACCGTAGACATACTCAATTAGATGTCTATTAGGGCTACCGTAGACATACTCAATTAGATGTCTGTTAGGACTACCGTAGACATACTCAATTAGATGTCTATTAGGGCTACCGTAGATATACTCAATTAGATGTCTATTAGGGCTACCGTAGACATGTTCAATTAGATGTTTATGGGGGCTAAAAGAGACGTACATACATAAATGTCTATAATGGAAACTAAAGTAATTTCCCTTGTATCAGAAGACCTCAACCCATCCAACATTTTTTTCTATAATTACATGCCGTGCTCACACGTGATTATTTCAAGACTAAAAAAATATGGCGGCAAAAAACATAAAAAAAAAACTCAATAGATGAAAGAAAAAAAATGTTATAATAATTAAGCATTTAACCTAAATAAAATAAAGACCGAAAAGAAAAATGGGGGAATTCACTATACATATTTCTACACCAGGCGTTGTGAGCCAAATGTGACGTAAGAAAACGTAGCATTCCGCTGATTGGTTACTTTGGGGAGGTGGGGGCGAACTAGGTCGAAAGATCATTACCATTGTTCTTTGTGGACACATTATTGAATACTTCGATTGTATCTATTTATTTAGTTTAATTATAGATATTACATAAACGGAAAAACATACAATGAATTGCAATGAACAATGAATCTACATGTAGATAATGGGACTTTTGATTAGGCAGATATTTCGATATTAGAGCAAATGTTAAAATGAAGATTGTAGGAATAAATGATAATAATATATACAAATGTAATCCTACAAATGTAATCCTATTTATGTTATCTTACGAATATTTTAGATTAACTTTTTTCCTAACCATGAATATATTATTGTCAGTTCTCTGCCCAAGTCATTCACATTTGACTGACAGCAGCTTATGCACCACATAAAAGTAAAGAAATTGCGATTGGTCAAAATGTTGACCAATCGTCTGATAAGAACCACGGAATGTAATGATAGTAAAAGATGATAACTCACCCACATATTACTCACCATTTCCTTGTGGTTAGGGTAGTACGCTTGGTCAATTAACGGGAATGCGTCTTTACCCAGCCGCTTCTGTATGTCTATCAGCTGGGCAAACTGAAACATACACAGACACATTATACATACATCCAACAAACTTTGACAACTAGGCAGACTGAAACATACACAGACACATTATACATACATCCAACAAACTTTGACAACTGGGAGAACTGAAACATACACAGACACATTATACATACATCCAACAAACTTTGACAACTGGGAGAACTGAAACATACACAGACACATTATACATACATCCAACAAACTTTGACAACTAGGAGAACTGAAACATACACAGACACATTATACATACATCCAACAAACTTTGACAACTGGGAGAACTGAAACATACACAGTAAGGTGGACACATTATACATACATCCAACAAACTTTGACAACTGGGAGAACTGAAACATACACAGTAAGGTGGACACATTATACATACATCCAACAAACTTTGACAACTGGGAGAACTGAAACATACACAGTAAGGTGGACACATTATACAGATATCCAACAAACTTTGACAACTAGGCAGAACTAAAACATACACAGTAAGGTGGACAGATTATACATACATCCAACAAACTTTGACAACTGGGAGAACTGAAACATACACAGACACATTATACATACATCCAACAAACTTTGACAACTGGGAGAACTGAAACATACACAGTAAGGTGGACACATTATACAGATATCCAACAAACTTTGACAACTAGGCAGAACTAAAACATACACAGTAAGGTGGACAGATTATACATACATCCAACAAACTTTGACAACTGGGAGAACTGAAACATACACAGACACATTATACATACATCCAACAAACTTTGACAACTGGGAGAACTGAAACATACACAGTAAGGTGGACACATTATACAGATATCCAACAAACTTTGACAACTAGGCAGAACTAAAACATACACAGTAAGGTGGACAGATTATACATACATCCAACAAACTTTGACAACTGGGAGAACTGAAACATACACAGACACATTATACATACATCCAACAAACTTTGACAACTGGGAGAACTGAAACATACACAGTAAGGTGGACACATTATACAGATATCCAACAAACTTTGACAACTAGGCAGAACTAAAACATACACAGTAAGGTGGACAGATTATACATACATCCAACAAACTTTGACAACTGGGAGAACTGAAACATACACAGACACATTATACATACATCCAACAAACTTTGACAACTGGGAGAACTGAAACATACACAGTAAGGTGGACACATTATACAGATATCCAACAAACTTTGACAACTAGGCAGAACTGAAACATACACAGTAAGGTGGACAGATTATACATACATCCAACAAACTTTGACAACTGGGAGAACTGAAACATACACAGTAAGGTGGACACATTATACATACATCCAACAAACTTTGACAACTGGGAGAACTGAAACATACACAGTAAGGTGGACACATTATACAGATATCCAACAAATTGTGACTTAACCATAATAATAGAAGAAAGTTGGCTGTAAACCAACGAAAAATAAAGGAAATTTAAATTATAGTTTCAATAAAAGTTGGGTTGTACTGTATCTGTGTAAGTAAGAAGCCGAATGGAACTTGCGCCTATTCTCAAACAAAATAAAGGTGAAATGGCAGAGAAAAAATAATTAATTTGATCATTATTGCTCCGTTTTAATTTTAACATTGATAGAATTAATAACTGTTTAAACAAATAATCCTAAGTTATTAGCGTTGACGGGTAAAAGTAATTTGTGACGTATGAAATGTAGGTCATTTCTGCACATTAGCTAGGTGAAATATTAGGTAGGTGGCATAAATTAGCACCCATATCTTTATCTATTGAGGTTTGGTTTGGTTTGATTGTTTGATCGGTTGGTTTGTTTGATTGCTTTGGTTGGCTGGTTTGGTTAGTTGGTTTGGTTTGGTTTTGGTTTTGGTTTGGTTTGGTTGGTAAGCGTTGATGGGTAAAACGTAATTTGTGACGTATGAGTTGTAGGTCATTTCTGCACATTAGGTAGGTGGCATAAAAAAGTACCCGTATCTTAACCTAACGGTGTGTTAGAAATGTTTCGTCATGTTTGAACTCCCTACTTACCGGGCAATGCTGGGTACACTGCTAGTATGTAATATAAACATGTAACATAAACATGTAACATAAAAGTTGCAATGCTAAAGCTAAAATAAATAACTCTATTTCTATGACTAACTGGTCCACATAACAGGCTAGTTCTATCAATAGAATAGTCCACAGTAACAAATTAATCCCCACCAGCAAACTAGTCCCCAGTAACTAATTAGTTTCAAGTAACAAACCAGTTCCCAGCAACAAACTAGTTCCCAACAAGTAACAAGTTAGTCCCCAGCAACAAACTAGTCACCAGTATCAAAATAGTTCCCATCAATAAACTAGTCACCAGTCTCAAAATAGTTCCCATCAATAAACTAGTACCCAGTAACAGACTAGTACCCATTAACGAGTACCCAGTAACAAACTAGTCTCCATAAACTAGTACCCATAAACTAGTACCTAGTAACAAACTAGTACCCATAAACTAGTACCTAGTAACAAACTAGTACTCATAAACTAGTACCCAGTAACAAACTAGTACCCATTAACGAGTACCCAGTAACAAACTAGTACCCATAAACTAGTACCCATAAACTAGTACCTAGTAACAAACTAGTACCCATAAACTAGTACCCATAAACTAGTACCCAGTAACAGACTAGTACCCATAAACTAGTACCCAGTAACAAACTAGTACCCATAAACTAGTACCGAGTAACAAACTAGTACCCATAAACTAGTACCGAGTAACAAACTAGTACCCATAAACTAGTACCCATAAACTAGTACCCAGTAACAAACTAGTACCCATAAACTAGTACCCAGTAACAAACTAGTACTTATAAACTAGTACCCAGTAACAAACTAGTACCCATAAACTAGTACCCATAACTAGTACCCAGTAACAAACTAGTACCCATAAACTAGTACCCATAAACTAGTACCCAGTAACAAACTAGTACCCATAAACTAGTACCCAGTAACAAACTAGTACTCATAAACTAGTACCCAGTAACAAACGAGTACCCATAAACTAGTACCCATAACTAGTACCCAGTAACAAACTAGTACCCATAAACTAGTACCCAGTAACAAACTAGTACTCATAAACTAGTACCCTGTAACAAACTAGTACCCATAAACTAGTACCCATAAACTAGTACCCAGTAACAAACTAGTACCCATAAACTAGTACCCAGTAACAAACTAGTACCCATAAACTAGTACCCAGTAACAAACTAGTACCCATAAACTAGTACCCAGTAACAGACTAGTACCCATAAACTAGTACCCAGTAACAAACTAGTACCCATAAACTAGTACCCAGTAACAAACTAGTACCCATAAACTGAGTACCCAGTAACAAACTAGTACCCATAAACTAGTACCCAGTAACAAACTAGTACCCATAAACTAGTACCCAGTAACAAACTAGTACCCATAAACTAGTACCCAGTAACAAACTAGTACCCATAAACTAGTACCCATAAACTAGTACCCAGTAACAAACTAGTACCCATAAACTAGTACCCAGTAACAAACTAGTACCCAGTAACAAACTAGTACCCATAAACTAGTACCCAGTAACAAACTAGTACCCATAAACTAGTACCCAGTAACAAACTAGTACCCATAAACTAGTACCCAGTAACAAACTAGTACCCATAAACTAGTACCCAGTAACAAACTAGTACCCATAAACTAGTACCCAGTAACAAACTAGTACTTATAAACTAGTACCCAGTAACAAACTAGTACCCATAAACTAGTACCCATAACTAGTACCCAGTAACAAACTAGTACCCATAAACTAGTACCCATAAACTAGTACCCAGTAACAAACTAGTACCCATAAACTAGTACCCAGTAACAAACTAGTACTCATAAACTAGTACCCAGTAACAAACGAGTACCCATAAACTAGTACCCATAACTAGTACCCAGTAACAAACTAGTACCCATAAACTAGTACCCAGTAACAAACTAGTACTCATAAACTAGTACCCTGTAACAAACTAGTACCCATAAACTAGTACCCATAAACTAGTACCCAGTAACAAACTAGTACCCATAAACTAGTACCCAGTAACAAACTAGTACTCATAAACTAGTACCCAGTAACAAACTAGTACTCATAAACTAGTACCCATAAACTAGTACCCATAAACTAGTACCCAGTAACAAACTAGTACCCATAAACTAGTACCCATAAACTAGTACCCATAAACTAGTACCCATAAACTAGTACCCAGTAACAAACTAGTACTCATAAACTAGTACCTATTAACAAACTAGTACCCATAAACTAGTACCCAGTAACAAACTAGTACCCATAAACTAGTACCCAGTAACAGACTAGTACCCATAAACTAGTACCCAGTAACAAACTAGTACCCATAAACTAGTACCCAGTAACAAACTAGTACCCATAAACTAGTACCCAGTAACAGACTAGTACCCATAAACTAGTATCCAGTAACAGACTAGTCCCCATCAATTATATGGATTCATATTCACGTTCTTTCAGTTTTGGTCAGTTGAATACTTGTGATATTATCTTCACTGGCAAATGGGACTGCAGAGTCTTAGTTGGACTCATTATTGCTATTGTAGACTAAATTTTATTACACCAGCTAAACTATTTACTGAAAAAGACATTCTGATATACTTCCCCAAATATAAAGTACATTGAGCAAAATAGCCTTATACCATTCTAGCGCACTATAGAGAACTTAAAAAGAACCAAGTGTTTTGATAGACGTATGTCCAACGGAAATATGCATACACACACAGAGCCATACACACACAGAGCCATTCACACACAGAGCCATTCACACACAGAGCCATACACACACAGAGCCATACACCCCACCTATATTCCATATATATATATATAAGAGATTTATTTTTCCTAAATTTGTACATATACTAATCAATGTGTTCTAAGATACCTGTATTTTTTAATTACAACATATGTTGAACTATGTGTTCTGAGAGATTTGTGTTGTCTAATTACGACGTAAACTGATCAAGTCACACACACACACAAACACACACACACACAAACACACACACACACAAACACACACACACAAACACACACACACCCACACACACACAAACACACACACACACACAAACACACACACACACCCACACACACACAAACACACACACACACACAAACACACACACACAAACACACACACACACCCACACACACACACACACACACAATACAGTTTAAACCTTTTTATAAAAATCCTGATGTACAGAAACTAAATTAACTTTCCTTTAAAAAAAATAAATGTGGTATTATTTTCTTGTATTTATAAAGTTATCTACACAAAACCATTCTCACGAGGAACACAAGAATCAATTATTTACAGCTGTTGTCAGGAAACTTTTAAATATTGTTCCGTGATCTCTTCGTTGTTCATTGTTTTGAGTTTTTAAAGCCCAAATGAACATCAGACTTTATGAGATTAAAACTAAAGGAAAAAAAACTTTGCTAACTTAATTATATCATTTATTAGGGGTAGTTAACGCATATTTTCCACCAATTTATGTCCACTTTCTATCTATCTAAATACTTTTTAGTGATTTCCTCCATCAGATAAATATTTAAATCTGCCGTTACATTGTTCAACTCAGCCCTTCAATTAGTCTAGTGGGAAGTTGATGTAACAAGGACTAATAGAATGACCAGTGGCCAACCATTCAAGCTAGACAGACATTTAGTAGTGGGCCACTTCAAGACCAGCTATTATATCGCTACTATAAATCTATAAATAGTAACAGCCCCGACTGGCAAATGTGTCTATCTACTCCTTCCTCTTACCAGCTCGTTCAATTTTTAAAATTTTCCATACAGCTCCCTCTAGTGGCAGACTTACTGAACAGAAATAAAAGTATAGTCAAGTATAGAACTTTACTACCTATCACACCACATTCGTATTTGTTGTGACACGAATATCTAAAATCGAATATTTGTTCCCATTATAAACATTCTTTGAAAAATGTAATCATCTCCGTAATTCTACAACATGTTAATTTGTGGACTTGAAATGATTACAATCGTGTGTTGCCAAGTAGAATCGACAAATGTGCCAAATTTGAGCGATCTCATTAAATGAGAACATGGCCAAAATTGAGTTCCGTATTTCAGGCAAACAGAAATTGAAATCAATTCATATTTCTAGCTACACAATAATCATTTGAAAAATCTTCAAATTTTGAATCATAAAAGTAAGTCCAGGACTTTGATAACAAGTTTCATTGAAGATGAAATAATATAATGAGGAGGCGGTTTTTTTTTAAATTATGTAGAAAAATTTGATAGATTGATGTTGAATAAGGATCAACTAAAGAACATCAACACATTTAATAAAATCAATATAACTAACTGGTTATATTGAGCGGTAGATTTATCAATTCATTTTGTTCGAATCATAAACATTTTATCGAGATACCCCGTATTTAATTAATACAATCAAATGTGTAAATCTGTAAGACCAACTACTAATAGAATTATATGTGTAATTCTGTATGAAAAACTACTATTTCAAAATGCGTGTATATATTTTTGATTTCACAACAGTGCCAAAGTCTGCAACTGAAAATGTTTTTGTATAGGTTTTCCACCTTTAAATAAAACAACAAGAATGTTTAATCGATCAAAATTTATAGAACAATCCAGTCGCTTCTCATCTGTGAGATCTATATCCTAGTACCATCATCTATGAGATCTATATCTTAGTACCATCATCTGTGAGATCTATATCTTAGTACCATCATCTATGAGCTCTATATCTTATTTCCATCATCTATGAGATCTATATCCTAGTACCATCATCTATGAGATCTATATCCTACTACCATCATCTGTGAGATCTATATCCTAGTACCATCATCTTTGAGCTCTATATCTTAGTACGATCATCTATGAGCTCTATATCTTATTTCCATCATCTATGAGATCTATATCCTAGTACCATCATCTATGAGATCTATATCCTACTACCATCATCTGTGAGATCTATATCTTAGTACGATCATCTATGAGCTCTATATCCTACTACCATCATCTGTGA
Organism: Bulinus truncatus; assembly: GCA_021962125.1. Taxonomy (NCBI): domain Eukaryota; kingdom Metazoa; phylum Mollusca; class Gastropoda; family Planorbidae; genus Bulinus; species Bulinus truncatus. The sequence continues at coordinate 1,104,924 of JAGDYQ010000047.1, read as the reverse complement.
GATCTATATCCTACTACCATCATCTGTGAGATCTATATCCTACTACCATCATCTGTGAGATCTATATCCTAGTACCATCATCTATGAGCTCTATATCTTAGTACGATCATCTATGAGATCTATATCCTACTACCATCATCTGTGAGATCTATATCCTAGTACCATCATCTGTGAGATCTATATCCTAGTACCATCATCTGTGAGATCTATATCCTAGTACCATCATCTGTGAGCTCTATATCTTAGTACGATCATCTATGAGCTCTATATCTTAGTACCATCATCTATGAGATCTATATCCTACTACCATCATCTGTGAGATCTATATCCTACTACCATCATCTGTGAGATCTATATCCTACTACCATCATCTGTGAGATCTATATCCTAGTACCATCATCTATGAGCTCTATATCTTATTTCCATCATCTATGAGCTCTATATCTTATTTCCATCATCTATGAGCTATATATCCTACTACCATCATCTATGAGATCTATATCCTACTACCATCATCTCTGAGATCTATATCCTAGTACCATCATCTGTGAGCTCTATATCTTATTTCCATCATCTGTGAGATCTATATCCTAGTACCATCATCTATGAGATCTATATCCTACTACCATCATCTGTGAGATCTATATCCTAGTACCATCATCTATGAGCTCTATATCTTAGTACGATCATCTATGAGCTCTATATCTTATTTCCATCATCTATGAGATCTATATCCTAGTACCATCATCTATAAAGATCTATATCCTACTACCATCATCTGTGAGATCTATATCTTAGTACGATCATCTATGAGCTCTATATCCTACTACCATCATCTATGAGCTCTATATCTTATTTCCATCATCTATGAGCTCTATATCTTATTTCCATCATCTATGAGCTATATATCCTACTACCATCATCTATGAGATCTATATCCTACTACCATCATCTCTGAGATCTATATCCTAGTACCATCATCTGTGAGCTCTATATCGTATTTCCATCATCTGTGAGATCTATATCCTAGTATCATCATCTATGAGATCTATATCTTAGTACGATCATCTATATATGTTGGCCATAGTGTGACTCATTACATAATACTGTTATATGGCAATAGTTTGGTTCATTATAGAATCTTGATAATATAAGTCTAAACTAATTTTTTTTTAAATATCGAAACATTGGTGTAATGGGATTCCGTTCATTTAGTTTCAAGGCTGCATGATATTTATTTGTAATTTCAGAATCAGAAAGTGAAACAAAGAATTTTCTAGGTCATACAGATGCTAAATTTCAACGGTAGCCCTAAACATATCAAACATAGCGATTAATCAGTAGCCATAAACATATCAAACATAGCGATTAATCAGTAGCCATAAACATATCATATATAGCGATTAATCAGTAGCCATAGACACTATGGGGCTTATGCTTAGCAAAACACAAACTACATGAATAGTTAAACAAAATACGGTTTGAATTCCACACAACAACACAAATATATCATTACACTTAATTTAAAAACTGCAGAACCGTTCAGAATACATCTAAAAAATTTAATTGTTAAACAATGTCTGATTTCTTTATTATAATTTTTGTGTGCAACGGTCAACAACGTCCGCCATGTAGAACTTTTTCATCTATGGCCCAAACTTCACAAAGTTTGGTAGAAATATATATCATAATGTATACACATACATATTTCTAGTTAGGCGTCTCCATCAGGCGCCGTGTTAATGTTTTGTTTATTTTGTACAATTATTTATTTAATTTTTGGCGTTGGGGAACCATGGAAACTTGTGTTGGTGTGGAATGAGGGTGAGGCTCCTATGAAAAGCTTTTTGCGTGATGGAGGGTTGGGGGTTCCCGTAAAAAGGGGTTGGGTGCGATTGGAGCTCCAGTGAAGTAGGGGTAGGAGTAATTGTTAAGATGTAGGGTTAGTGGTCCAGGGACGGTGGGGATGGTTAGTGGACGTCTGGTGGAAGTGGTCCAGGGACAGTGGGGATGGTTAGTGGACGTCTGGTGGAAGTGGTCCAGGGACGATGTGGATGGTTAGTGTTTGTATCTGTGAGTATGTGTTTTTGAGAATGTGTTTATGATTGTGTTTGTTAGTATGTATCTGTGAGTATGAGTTTGTGAGCATGTACCGGTGAGTATGTGTTTGTTAGTATGTATCTGTGAGTATGTGTTTCTGAGTATGTGTTTGTGAGTATGTGCTTTTTAGCTAGAAGTTACGAGTACGTTTTGTGTTCATTTGTGTGCGAATTATTTTTGATATTTTGTGTTTGTTAATGTATTAAAATCACTAACAATTAGCGGTGGTCACGCATTGGGGTGGCTAGGGAAGAGCTAGTGAGCGGTAACCCCCCTGGCCTCTATCAATGTGAGGCAATCTGTATGTCGGCCTTGTAGAGTCCGTCCCAGACACCAGTAATGAAGGTCTGTTCCAGACACCAGTAATGAAAGTCTGTCCCAGACACCAGTAATGAAAGTCTGTTCCAGACACCAGTAATGAAGGTCTTTTCCAGACACCAGTAATGAAAGTCTGTTCCAGACACTAGTAATGAAAGTCTGTTCCAGACACCAGTAATGAAAGTCTGTTCCAGACACCAGTAATGAAAGTCTGTTCCAGACACCAGTAATGAAAGTCTGTTCCAGACACCAGTAATGAAAGTCTGTTCCAGACACCAGTAATGAAAGTCTGTTACAGACACCAGTAATGAAAGTCTGTCCCAGACACCAGTAATGAAGGTCTGTTCCAGACACCAGTAATGAAAGTCTGTCCCAGACACCAGTAATGAAAGTCTGTTCCAGACACCAGTAATGAAAGTCTGTTCCAGACACCAGTAATAGGGTGCATCACCAAAAAAAAAACTTTTAATAATTGATCTGTCTGCTATTTAAATTTGTTCCATTGATCAAAAAAGCATTGTGTAAAAAAATAAAAAAATATTTCACAATATTTAGAGGACCCCCGGACTTCAACAAAGTTTGCATAATTTTGCGAAAACTAGATAAAACCATCCTTCTTGTAAAGTCTTACAGACTTACATACATACAAAAAGTGAAGCGCTATATAAATTGTTTTATAGTATTTGGTTTTATAATGTTTGGTAGCTATGATTGATTTTGATAAGCAGTTGTGCTAGAAATACAATTTAAAATTCACATTTTCTTAGCAAAAACAACACTTTTCCTTACCGCATATTGATGACCAAGGCAAGCATTTTAATTTCTTTATTTATATTATTTTTATTTCTGATACACACGACCTATAAAATCAGAACATGGAAATGATATGAAAAACAACAATAAAATGTTTACACCTTCTAAGGAAATGCTGGCTGACCCTGGCATCACTTCAACAGTTGCATATCCAGTTATTACTGCGTCTCCTGCCTCGCGAACAAAGAAACCAAAAACTCTTCTGAAAACTGAATTGTTTGGCATTGACCCTTCAATCTGTGTTGATGATGCTATAATTACTGGAATTCTTCGACTACCAACTTGTTTACAAGTTTTGAGGTGCATGATGTATCACTGCAATGTAGCAGCACACTTTGAGCGTCCAGGTTCTCTTGGTGCACCTTCTCGATTTACAACTGTCAAAATTGTGCTGAATCAAGTTACTGCTTTCTACGAAAAAGCAAACATTCCAATGGTGACAGAGAGGAGAGCTTGTGAGAAGATTGTTCAGCTTCTTGATGAATACAGTAAACTTCGTTCAATTGATAAAAGTCGCTGAAACACACCAGCCACCAAACTAAACTGGAACAAATAAAATCTATGTTGGCAACAACTTTTCAACTGTGGCCACCAAATGTCGAGACTATTATCAAGAATGCAGAAGATCTAGCATTCTTGAGGTCTATGAAAGGAGACAGGTCTTCCAGCTTTGGATCATTTGACAAAACACTTGCAAAAAAAGTCGCTCGAAGCCATTCACGAGATGTCGCAACATTGGAACGTCAGAAACGCGCAAGAGAAGAAAATGCAGCATATTCAACGATATCAGTGCCTTCCAGCGAGGGTAGCAGTGCCGAACCCGATGATTCTACTTCTAAATCTGAAGATAATATGGAGTTTGTTGATAACTGTTTGGATGATATAATGCCATTGCAAAAGCGAAGAAAGCCAACAGGAGCTTTGGTATTTGTACCTCCAGATGTTTTAAGCCGACCAAATCTTGTGTCACTAGCGACAAGATTAAAGATTACACCAACACAGCAGGCAGCTTTCACACAGGGCCTTATTAGCGAGTCTGGATGTGATGTATCAACGGTGGCTTCTTCCTATGCCACTGCAGATCGTTCACGACGCAAAGTTGTAAGTGAAATATCTACAAAGATCCACGACTCCTGGGAACCACCCAAACTCTGCACTCTCCACTGGGATGGCAAACGGATACCTTCTCTAAAAAATCATCGTGTTACTGAAGAACGCATAACAGTTGTTGTCGGTGATGCAAAGCAATTGAAACTTCTAGGAGTGCCAAATTATGCCAAGGCAACAAAAAAACCCGTTGGTGAAATAATTGCAGAATTAACCATGAAGCTAATGACAGAGTGGCATTGTAATGATTGTATCGTTAATATGACATTCGACACAACAAGATCAAACACTGGTAATCAGACTGCTGCCTGCATTGCCATACAAAATATGCTGCAACGTGCTCTTCTGTGGTCAGTTTGTCGCCATCACATTGGTGAAGTTATCCTCTCGCATGTGTTTGCAGACATGAAATAGAAGTTTCCAAATCCCCGGATATAACTTTGTTCACCAGCTGCGAAGTAATTGGGAGTTGGTGGCACATGATTGGTCTGACATTTGTAGTTCGTTTACGTTAGCTGATCATGATCTGAAGGCTCAAGAGCGACTGACGATAATGAGAGATGCGGTAATTGCACATGCCAACTCTAGTAAACAAACCGAATTCTTGCGAGACGACTACCATGAATTCCTTAAGCTGTCCCTTGTTTACCTGAATGCAACAAATAAGGAGGTTAACTTTAAAAGACCAGGTGCCCTGCACAAAGCACGATGGATGGCAAAGCTGATATATTGCCTCAAGATTGCACTGTGTGAGAAACAAATTCAATTATTGCCTCCATTGACTATTACCACACGTGATCAAGTGCCAAAGATTCGTGCATTCGCTACATTTGTAACACATGTTTATGTCGTGTGGTGGCTCACTTGCAAAATAAGTGTGGATGCACCATGGAATGATCTACAGCTCTACAAGCGACTTTTGGATTACAACGATGTCAACAGAGACATATCCAAGTCAGCAATCCGTGCCCTGAATAGGCATCTGTGGTACCTCACTGCTGAAATGATCCCACTTGCTCTGTTCAGCAATGAAGTACTTGTGTTGGAAAGGCGAGCTCTAGCAGATGCTCTGCAAAGGCTTCGACCAGTGGTTGCCCTCCAAACTCCACAGAATCGATTTGGAAATGGCTGGGGAAAACCACGATTCCAATCAATTGATTCTAAAACTCGGTTATGTGATCTGGCTGGAGTTGACTCTTGGTTTACTATATACAGACTTCAACTGGACACAGGATTCCTCCAACTGCCTGTTGATGATTGGTGCCAAACAGCTTCTTACATTGCCAGTACAGAAAATGTTGCTGCTATTAACGTTGTTAACGATTGTGCCGAGAGAGGAGTGAAACTGGCATCTGACTTTGTTGAAGTAGCGCGAACGGATGAACATTTTCAAAACATTCTTCAAGTGGTAGAAATGGACCGCAAAAACATCTCAAATGTGCGTAAACCTTACAAACGTGCAACAAAGTGAAACTGAATTAAATGCAACAGTAATAAATAATTTAATACTTTAATGTAATTTTTATATAGGCTAGAATAAACTTTTTTTTTCTTTACATGTTTTGTGATTTCTTGGCCGGGGGGGGGGGGAGGGGCGACCTCTAAATCAACTCTGATTTGAAAAATATTGTACACAAGTTATTATTAATGATATTAGAACAAATTAGAAACATAGACAGCTCAAAAACAAACAATCAATTTTGTCCTCTATTGTGGTGATGCACCCTAACCAGTAATGAAGGTCTGTTCCAGACACCAGTACTGAAAGTCTGTTCCAGACACCAGTAATGAAAGTTTGTTCCAGACACCAGTAATGAGGTCTGTCCCAGACGCCAGTAATGAAAGTCTGTTCCAGACACCAGTAATGAAAGTCTGTTCCAGACACCAGTAATGAAAGTCTGTTCCAGACACCAGTAATGAAAGTCTGTTCCAGACACCAGCAATGGAAGTCCGTTAGTGATAGAGTGTAGTGATAACTAACAAAATAACTTACCACCCATGGTTTGTCCAGAAAATTGTACTCCGCCGAAAGAGAGTTCACACTTGGAATGGCTCCGTATTTAAATCCAAGCAGTAAATTTCTCCAGTCCTCGTGGGCGTCTCTGACGTGCTGCCGGATCAAAAGGAAGTCTGGTTTGAATGATCTGTGGACATTGACAGAAACAAATATAACAGTGACAGTCAAAATGAAGTCTGGTTTGAATGATCTGTGGACATTGACAGAAACAAATATAACAGTGAAAGTCAAAAAGAAGTCTGGTTTGAATGATCTGTGGACATTGACAGAAACAAATATAACAGTGACAGTCAATGATTTGAATGATCTGTAGACATTGACAGAAACAAATATAACAGTGACAGTCAATGATTTGAATGATCTGTAGACATTGACAGAAACAAATATAACAGTGATAGTCAAGAGGAAGTCTGGTTTGAATGATCAGTGGACATTGACATAACAGAAACATGTTAATGTTACATGTACATAATGAATGGATTCAATATTGGGCTTTAGTGGAGTAATATGAATGACCCAAGGATTACTGACAATAATGGTATTTTGGTGGACAACTTAGTGACCTGACCTAGATTTTGGCCATTAGGTGTGATAGACCAGCAGGACAGACGTTATTTAAATAAAGAATGAAGAGTTTTGTTGGAGCTGGGAAGTGTTACGGGAGTTATTGGACCTGTGCTAGACATTTAGATTTGTAATGAATAGTTAACACAATGTGTGTGATTCGTGAAGCTATTATTGAGGACTAGAATTTAGTTTGTTTTAGTCAATAAATAGTGATTTTTATTAAAATAAATATTTATGTTACTGAAGTATTATTGTAATCAAAAAAGATTTTTGGGTTTACATATTTTAACCTCATAAAGATTTACATTTACTGTGTCGAGAATTAACTTTACATTGTTAACATTTACAAGGACTGTGTCGAGAATTAACATTACACAGTAAACATTTACAAGGACTGTGTCGAAAATTAACTTTACAGTGTAAACATTTACTAGGACTGTGTCGAAAATTAGCTTTACACAGTAAACATTTACAAAAACTGTGTCGAGAATTAACTTTACACTGTAAACAAATTACAAGGGCTGTGTCGAGAATTAACTTACACTGTAAACAAATTACAAGGGCTGTGTCGAGAATTAACTTTACTTTGTAAACATTTACAAGGACTGTGTCGAGAATTAACTTTACTTTGTAAACATTTACAAGGACTGTGTCGAGAATTAACTTTACACTGTAAACATTTACAAGGACTGTGTCGAGAATTAACTTTACACTGTAAACATTTACAAGGACTGTGTCGAAAATTAACTTTACCCAGTAAACATTTACAAGGACTGTGTCGAGAATTAACTTTACACTGTAAACATTTACAAGGACTGTGTCGAGAATTAACTTTACACTGTAAAGATTTACAAGGACTGTGTCGAAAATTAACTTTACACTGTAAACATTTACAAAGACTGTGTCGAAAATTAACTTTACACAGTAAACATTTACAAGGACTGTGTCGATAATTAACTTACACTGTAAACAAATTACAAGGGCTGTGTCGAGAATTAACTTTACTTTGTAAACATTTACAAGGACTGTGTCGAGAATTAACTTTACACTGTAAACATTTACAAGGACTGTGACGAGAATTAACTTACACCGTAAACAAATTACAAGGGCTGTGTCGAGAATTAACTTTACACTGTAAACATTTCAAGGACTGTGTCGAGAATTAACTTTACACTGTAAACATTTACAAAGATTGTGTCAAGCATAAAGACCATGACCACGATGTACAGTGGTTCAAAGGGGACAGAATACAGAATTTTTTAACAAAAGAGAAGGAAAAATTAAGGCGAAGGGGGCGGTAAATTACTCTTTGCAGCCGGGTGGCGTATAGGCTGGGGGCGTCTGGTGGCCTCACTGATTTAAGTCTAATAAAGGTTATCTAAACTGAACATACTTACAAAGTCTATGTTTAGCATTGAGACTGCAAAAGTTTCCCTACTAAAGTGCAACTATTAACGAACAAACACAATAGTTGCCTAATAAACATTATTTTACCGAATCACACAAAAAGACAAAATATTCAAACTAAAAAAAGAAAACATTCACAGCAATACAATGATGTATTAGCCACCTCTAAATATACAAGATTCTGGGGGACTCTTGTTTCATTAAGTCAATACAATGAGAGTATGATGTAATAAACACCTCTAAACATACAAGACTCTGTGGTACCTTTGCATCGTTAAGTCTTACTTGAAAACAGATAAAACGATTAAGTATAAATAAAATACTTTAAGCAATGACCCACCAGTGACCTACCAGTGACCCACCAGTGACCTACCAGTGACCTACCAGTGACCCACCAGTGACCTACCAGTGACCTACCAGTGACCCACCAGTGCCTACCAGTGACCCACCAGTGACCTACCAGTGACCTACCAGTGACCCACCAGTGACCTACCAGTGACCTACCAATGACCCAGCAGTGACCTACCTAACAACTTTATTGCCATTCCTGGTGACCTGAATGTCCACCATGGTGCCACTCTCAGAGTATGCTGCCAGGTTGAGTTCAGAAAACTGGGCCTGCTCCACTCGCACGTCCCAGTCTCCAAATAATTTCTTTCCTCTAAAATATTTAGACCTGTTGAAGAAAATGATATGCATATTAAAATGCGCCAAGCTGCAGCCGAAATGCACATGTGAAACGTTTATGTCCGTGCACCGAGATTAAAAATAGCTCAATTATAAAAATAAAACAACCCGAGTTAAACGAGAGTTTATATTATTTAAGAACCAAGCACCATTTTGATCCCATCCAAATATTTACAAATGACGCAATTAAAAAAAACATTTAATAAAATACAAGCAGTGTGCCCGGCGTTGCACGGGAATATGGATTGCACGAAATAGTAATGATGGACATCATTAGATGGATGGGTCTTGTTAAGAGGGTAGATAAATAAATTGCGAATGACTCATACCAACTTAAGTGTTTAGGAGCAATCTATATTTCATCTTACCAACCTAGTATTGTTGCTTTAGTAAAATGTGTAATTAGGATCTTTTCTAAGGAGCAGAGCACAGTTTAACCTTGTAACTAGGTCAAATGGAATTAATCATGAGAAATATATAGAAGAATGTAAAATATTTGATTACATTATTTCATCAATAATTGTGTTAAATGTATAACTAACAACCACTATACGGAAGTGATCTATTATCAGTAATATAGACACGCAGACTTAATTACAGGGTTATGTTTATTAACAAGATCCATACATTCATTCATTGAACCCTTAACAATTTATGTATTTTGGGTGACTCCAGGGACAAAAAAGTTGACAAAGTTCTTGTTCAAATAGCCACCATTAGCTCAGGGACAAAAGAGTTGACGAAGTTTTTGTTCAAATAGCCACCATTAGTTCAGGGACAAAAAAGTTGACAAAGTTATTGTTCAAATAGCCACCATTAGTTCAGGGACAAAAAAGTTGACAAAGTTCTTGTTCAAATAGCCACCATTAGTTCAGGGACAAAAAAGTTGACAAAGTTCTTGTTCAAATAGCCACCATTAGTTCAGGGACAAAAAAGTTGACAAAGTTCTTGTTCAAATAGCCACCATTAGTTCAGGGACAAAAAAGTTGACAAAGTTCTTGTTCAAATAGCCACCATTAGTTCAGGGACAAAAAAGTTGACAAAGTTCTTGTTCAAATAGCCACCATTAGTTCAGGGATACTTTAGCTTGCCGTTATTGTTATGTAGCCAATTTTTTTTTTTGCGTGGACATTATTTCAACTTGTTCCCTACAGGGTGTCAGGTGTGTGCTGTAGGGTATCATGTGTGTGCTGTAGGGTGTCATTTGTGTGTGCTGTAGGGTGTCATGTGTGTGTGCTGTAGGGTGTCATGTGTGTGTGCTGTAGGGTGTCATGTGTGTGCTGTAGGGTGTCATGTGTGTGTGCTGTAGGGTGTCATGTGTGTGTGCTGTAGGGTGTCATGTGTGTGTGCTGTAGGGTGTCATGTGTGTGCTGTAGGTCATTCAGTACAGCTTAAGACATTCAAGAAGGAGCAGTCTATTGATGACGAGGAGCCAGTGACTGGTCCAACTTCCAGAATAAATGAAATTAATATCACATGGACAGATGTCGAAGACTTCGTTGTGAACCGTGATACAAATTTGTTGCTAACATGGCAGTAAACCCGATGAACGATAACGTAATGGCAAACTTTCTCCTGCATAGGACGCCACACATTTCCCTTGAGAGTTTTTGGTGCAGACAGATTTCAAATCGGTTGCTAAAAACTGTGACAAGATACTGAAATTTTACCCAAATGGTGTTATTTCAGAGTTGCAGATAAAATAAAAAAAATCAGTAAATAACCCAATTCTATAACCAGATCAGACGAGATTTAAAAACAAAGGAAGAAAAAAAACCCCGAACACAGAGTGTCACGTTTAAATAAAATCATAGCAGCTATATGACCTTGAAACAATAGGATTGCCATTTCTTAATTCAAACTTATGACCCTGAATGATGCAATTAATGAACATCTGCACGTGTTATAGTTTGATTGACAAGTGTCATGGCTTTGAAACAATGTAACTTGTGGTTGGTAAGTGACGTCATCTACCACAGTCGGCGAGTTAAAGGACGGATTGCGACCGGTCACCCCTAGGACCCTCGGTCGAATGTCCACGAATCTATCTTTCATTCCTCATATCACTTTTCCCACGTGACCCCCTAGCCAATCAAATATATAATATCTGTTTCTTTCAAACTTTCAAATTAGGGGGTGGAGCCTAGATGAGGAGGGGGGGGAGAAGTACGTCATACAGACAAAGACAGTAGTAACTGGACATCCATCCCTTTGTCGGCAATTGACCAGGGCCGAGTGACCAGGGAGAATTCACCGTGGAATGTAACATGCTTCTGCCAACTACCGTCCTACTCATCGGCGGAGGTTTCGCTGAACACCTGGTCTAAGACGCAATTACGGGGGTGGGGTAAAAAGGGTGGGGAACTTGAGAGCGGGAACGTAGATTATTATACATGGTATAATATACATCTTAATGTTATTAATATTATGTAGTTAAGGGTTGGAGTAAAGGGGATGGTTTCGACAGATTAGTCACAACCCGTGACATCACCCCCCAACCCACTCGAAACCATAGGGGTGACGACACCGTAGTAGGTGAGGCCATTACATAACAGAAAGCAAAGGGAAAAAACAACGAGTCCTTTCCATACGTTAGGACTAGAACCAAGGGCGAATTAACCCGGTGTTATACATAAGCATATGTGCCTGTAACTATCTTTATATAAAAATGCCCAAAACAAATGCAGGGCCACATTGGAATAACGCAAAAAGAAAACTTATCTTAGTACCCCGACCACAACATACTGGATAGGGCCAGTGGGTAAAAACATACATACTTAAATAACCCAAAAATAAAACAGAACAATTACAACGGCGTATAGCATGATGGTGCCAGCCGGACATAAGGTCTGGCCAAAACAAGTTGGTCCAGAGATAAATAAAAAGAAAATAGTGAACACTCTTTCTTCCGAAAGGTGGCACTTAAACAAAATTAATTGTATCAGTAAGCCTGCATAGGCGATTACTGGATACGAAATAGGGTAAGCAAGATAGTCCCCCTTTGAAGGGATGACTTTACATCGATAGATACAACAGCGTTACAACATTGAACCTGAAATAGAGAGGAAACCATGCATAATAAATATAACAATTGACATAACTACACTCACACGACATTCGCTCACTCTAGGCAAGCCATCTAATAACCTCTCTAAGAGTGGCCCTTTGTGAGTGAACTCAAACCGACATGCAGCCGTCGACGAGGTTCAGATCTGCCACGCCTAACATGTCCCGTTTACATGGGGGGATATATAGCCTAGCTTTATTAGGGCCCGACTCCTCCCCATTGGGAAATTCTCCGTGGCTTACGCGTAGTTCATGGTTTACATTCTCGGCTTTACCGCGCCTACTTCTACTCGCGGGTCGTGTTGCAAACAGGTTTTCAGGAGAAAGGGATCGTCTCCGAGGTGGCCCCTCTTCTGAGGTGACATGTTTAGTGGCCCTAGGGGGGGTGTCTAAAAATAGATCTACTCTGACCGGGACAAACCTGAGGAGTTATCTGTATCGTCATATCTCCGTCTCTACTAGAATCGTCCGTCCGCGGTTTTACCATCGTCGGGGTCGGTGTCTGTCTACCTCCCCTGCTCCGACTGTCACGCCATGAGACCTTATGCCCTTCTACCTTTCTCCTAGCTTCACCCTTCAACTTAGAGCCCCCTGGGATCCCCGCTCTCCTGACTGGGCCCCTGGACTCTCCCTCAACGTGATCAAACCACGACCCCCTGGTGCGTTTGGTTTGACCCCTAAACTTCTCCTTAGAGTCAATACGTCTGGGCCCCTTGACCTCAATGGCATGATGATGGTCCCTGTGGTCTACTGGATTAGACCAAGGGTTCTTGGCGCCCTTTATGTTACCAATAATTAAATCCACTATTGGATTTGTGAGGACCATAGCCTCTAAAGGACCCCGATAGTAGTCAGAGTCTACAGAAATGGTGGCTATTGGGGCCTCTCTAACGGTGTCGTCAATATATCTGTATTGGGCCCAGCGACCCGTCATCGCTCCCTCTCCTACCAGGGATTCCTTCACGGCGACCCCTGAACAACCTGAGTCGCTTAGGACCTTAACATTGAGGCCATTCACGCGGCCCTCTATCACTGGGAGGTTTTTCCCCCCTGCTCCTACTTCCACTACTGCCCCCATAGGTATGGGCCCTACCCCTCTAGCAAGGGGTGCATTTCTCTGCAGCTTACATGAAACAGAGCGGTGCCCTGGGGCCCCGCACGTGTAGCACACCGACTTAGCATTAGTCGGGTGGCTGAACACCCTGTTCCCGTTTACGGGGGCCCTCATCCTATCTTTAGGAGCCTCCCTCCTGTCATCTACCTCACTTGTTGGGGCCCTTTCGGCCTCAATCCCTACTTATGGAAGACTCGCGGCCCTTGCCGTGGCGAGCTTCCCTGTAGTTTTCGGCCAGGGCGAGCATTTCGTCCCATGTCCCTGGCTTACGTTCCTTTAGGAACACCTGTAGCCCACTAGGGGCCCCGTCCATCAACCGCTCCCTGAGCAGGAGGTCCATTAGGCCATCAAAGGTCGGCTCTGTCCCACTGAGCTCAACCCACCTCGTCAGGAGGTCGGCTAGACGTGCACCAAATAGGGGGTAGGTCTCTCCTCTTTCTAAATGGGCCCCCATAAACTTCCGTCTAAAGCTTTCCTCCGTATAGTCGTATGACTTTAGGAGGGCAGCCTTCAATGAGTCAAAGTCATTTGACTCGTCAGCCGTCAGGCGGGTAGCTGTCGTCAGGGCCCGTCCCGTGAGCAGTGATGTCAAGCAGGGGGCCCACTCATGTCGTTCCCAACCCGCGGACAGAGCGTATCGTTCAAACCTACGGATGTAGGCGTCTATATTATCCGTCTCGTCAAGTTTGGGGAGTTTGGGTTTGGAGGATGTCGTTGTCTGACTGCTTGGAGTTGGGCTTGCCGGCCCCACTTCCCTCTCTAACCGTGCTAGGGCCACCCTCTCCTCAGATGCTAATTTAGCTGCCTCCTGCTCGGCATCTATTCTAGCTAACTCAACCTCTCTATCGTGTTTTGCGCGTTCAACTTCCCGTTCTAGCCTAGCTAACTCCACCTCTTTATCTCGTTCATTCTTAGCGCGTTCGATTTCTGCTTCTCTATCGAGCCTAGCTAACACTACCTCCCTATCTCTTTCATTCTTAGCGCGCTCAGCTTCTGCTTCCCTTTCAAGTCTAGCTAACGCCACCTCTTTATCATTTCTAACGCGTTCAGCTTCTGTTTCCCTATCTCTCTCACCCTTAGCGTGCTTTATGGCCGTATTAACATCGCACCCCAAGCCTATGAAGTACTGTACGTACTCCTCCATGGACTTCATGGTTGGTGACGTTAATACAAGCCTAAGATGAGTAACCGTTAGCCCAGATGAAGCTCGCCGTGCAGCTTAACACGCAGTCAGAGCACTCACAAATGATCACAATCAAAAGAAGTGTATTAAAATGGCTTACCTTGACGCTTCCTCCCTCCTTTCAACAGAATATGAAATATGCATAAAGTCTAAAGTCTAAATGTTATTTATTCGCCGATAACAGTGCGGCTTTTCCTTTAGCTGTCTTGTTGACTTCGTCTGTACTTTCCCTCGGACGATGTGAGTAAGCGTGGTACTTACTGCTCCTGTTTCAAAACGGCCGAGTCTAATGAATGACTGGCCTGCTGAAGAATTGTGGACTTCTGGTGTTCTGTCCGACGATGTACGTGAGTAAACGTAGCGTTTATTACTCGCGTTTTAAACCGGCCGAGTCTGATGAAGAGCTGGCCTGTTGGAGAGTTGTGGCAGAGATTAAGCCCCCCGAGTCTATTGTTGAATCAGCTTCGGCCCCGCCTGGTTAATGCAGAATACTACTTCAGGTGAAGGTTCGATCCCGGACGAGCCCCCAGATGTTGCGGACCCCTTTGAGGGTATCCTTAGCTTGTTGCTAAGAGTATGAGGGCTGACTCAGCGGTGACCCGTATTTGTATTTGTGTTTCTACCACACACAGTCTCAACAACAATTAAACGTACAACAAGTGACGATAATCAATCCAACAAGTGTGTACAGCGACAAAATATATTTATTTACAGAGACACCAGTCCGTAACAGAGATCTGGTGGTCTTTAAAATCATAAGCAAAGATAATCCAAACTGCAGCAAAATAATCCAATATAAAATGAATAAGGGGAACAAATGACGTTATCACTAGTTAACTATCTCTCTCTATTTCCTTCTCACTTCTCTCAAACAGAGACACATCAATCGACTAGCTATCACTCAGTCGGATTGCGACCGGTCACCCCTAGGACCCTCGGTCGAATGTCCACGAATCTATCTTTCATTCCTCATATCACTTTTCCCACGTGACCCCCTAGCCAATCAAATATATAATATCTGTTTCTTTCAAACTTTCAAATTAGGGGGTGGAGCCTAGATGAGTAGGGGGGGGGGAGAAGTACGTCATACAGACAAAGACAGTAGTAACTGGACATCCATCCCTTTGTCGGCAATTGACCAGGGCCAAGTGACCAGGGGAATTCACCGTGGAATGTAACGTGTTTCTGCCAACTACCGTCCTACTCATCGGCGGAGGTTTCGCTGAACACCTGGTCTATGACGCTATTACGGGGGTGGGGTAAAAAGGGTGGGGAACTTGAGAGCGGGAACGTAGATTATTATACATGGTATAATATACATCTTAATGTTATTAATATTATGTAGTTAAGGGTTGGAGAAAAGGGATGGTTTCGACATATTAGTCACAACCCGTGACATCGGTCGGCTTTCATTTTTCATCTTCTGTTCTTTCTGTTGACGACACACTTTATAACAAGTCGCGACCCACAGGTGAGACTGAGAACAAATGAACAAGGATGCTTTTGCTCGAGTCAAAAATGAGTCGAACATTTCAAGGTATGGCTTGTCGAAGACGTCTCACACACACACACACACACACAAAGGTTTAATACTCTATTGCTTAGGCCAAGTAAGTGCGAAAAAATAACAACATGTTGATAGAATTAAAAAAATGTTACAATTAATAAATGAAGTATTTTTTCGATTAAATATGCGTTAATTTGCGATAATTTTTTTATTATGCGCTAATTTCGATTAAAATTATTTTTAATCGAACAGCAGCTCTACTATATATATATATATATATATATATATATATATATATATATATATATATATATATATATATATATATATATATGTATATTGTTAGATTTCAAAGCTCATCTTATTTCAAATTTTTTGGAAAGTACGACTCTAAGGGGGTTCAAAGGTCATAATGAAGTAGTCAGAAATCATTCTCTTATATAGAAGTTTTTGATGACGTAATTTGTATGAATTATCTAATTGAAGTAATGGACCTCACTGAGCTCTGTATTTTACATGGTATCCATAGGTCTTATATATCTATGATGGTATCTATCTTATATATCTATGATGGTATCTATCTTATATATCTATGATGGTATCTATCTTATATATCTATGATGGTATCTATTACGAAATAGAAGGTGATTCCAAGATGGCGGTCTTTTCCTTCCTGTTTTTGACCTCAATGGGCTCTCCAGTTAAATATAGAGCTCACATATGGAATCCCCCTATTTACTTTCTTCAAAACTTTTAGTCTCACATTTAAGAATTAAAAACCACCACAACAGATAGTGTGTGAAGTCCCTGCAAGTATAAGATGAAATCTCTTAGATCCTATAAACTACTAATGGGACAGTTTGTATGGTGCCATTCTTTTATCCCCACCAGAGCCGATAGTGCAATGGCCATGGAGGCACCACGGGAGATATAGCGGGGACTTTAGTCATGATCTGAAATATCCTTTGGTCCTCGCCGGAGAACGAACCAGGGATTCTCAGATAGACAATCGAGTGCTTTACCACACGACCATTCGCCCCCAACAGCAGTTAGTAGAATTATTAATATTTAATGAACACTTTTTTTAATGTTAACTTAACGAAATACGTGTTGAAATAACGAAATACGTGTTGAAATAACGAAATACGTGTTGAAATAACGAAATACGTGTTGAAATAACGAACGATTTTGTTTAGGTAGTTGCGGAGATAAAAAAAAAATGGTTGATTACTGTATTATTCAAAAATTTCATTTCTTCAAAACTTTTTATAATTGTTTATTTCGTGTTGTGCAGGCTTAGAATTAACAAAGAGTAGTTGTTAGTGTGAGTGTAGAACCGATTCAGTAGTTGTTAGTGTGAGTGTAGAACCGATTCAGTAGTTGTTAGTGTGAGTGTAGAACCGATTCAGTTGTTGTTAGTGTGAGTGTAGAACCGATTCAGTAGTTGTTAGTGTGATTGTAGTACAGATTTAGTAGCTGCTAGTGTGAGTGTAGAACCGATTCAGTAGTTGTTAGTGTGAGTGTAGAACAGATTCAGCGGGATACATAATGAATTAAAAATGTAATGCATGAAGGGTTTTGTGTAATACAGGATTATGTTTCTAATTTGAAATTATGGGAGTAATAGATGGGGGCTATAAACTGCTTCAAGATATTCCGAAATGAATAGGGGTTATGTTTTACAAAAGAATATTTTTTTAACTTGAAATTATGCTTCAAATCAAACTATTTCATCAAAATTGAATGTTGTTTACAGAGAAATTCGCCACATTAATTCAATACATTAAGACTATTTCACCATGAAATGTGTTCAATACATTAAGACTATTTCACCATGAAATGTGTTCAATACATTAAGACTATTTCACCATGAAATGTGTTCAATACATTAAGACTATTTCACCATGAAATGTGTTCAATACATTAAGTCTATTTCACCATGAAATGTGTTCAATACATTAAGTCTATTTCACCATGAAATGTGTTCAATACATTAAGTCTATTTCACCATGAAATGTGTTCAATACATTAAGTCTATTTCACCACGAAATGTGTCTTTTATAATAGAATTTTAGACAAGTAGTGAATTATTTCACAGAAAGCTGTGGGCGATAGCAATTACGGGTTAATACCATTATATATTATCTTTAAATGTCACAATATATCAACAGTGAACAATTCACATATGTATGCCTTATAGAGTTAATGTGGCTGATATGTTAAACGAGTTTGATGTTTGTTTTGTGTATCTAAATTGTGTTGTGTATGTATTTGATGTGTTTGTCTATGTATTTACGTGATGCGTATGTTTATGTAAGTCTAATTGAGTCAGATACGTATGTCAAATGTTTACCTGTGAATGTACGTCTGATAATTGTATGTATATTTATGTGTGTGTTTCTGTGTGTGTGTGTGTGTGTGTGTGCGCGTGACCTCATTGTGAATCTCACAGCTCTGGGAATATCGTGATGGAAACTGTTTGGACCAATAGAAATAAACAAGAAGATTAAACAAGACTTTATTGTTTATTGCAGCCAATGTCTCACTTGGGACTGTCTAGCCGAGACATTTCTTTAAGTCTTTGTGTGTATGTGTGTGTGTGTGTGCGTGACCTCTTTGTGAATCTCACAGCTCTGGGAATATCGTGATGGAAACTGTTTGGACCAATAGAAATAAACAAGAAGATTAAACAAGAGTTTATTGTTTATTGCAGCCAATGTCTCACTTGGGACTGTCTAGCCGAGACATTTCTTTAAGTCTTTGTGTGTGTGTGTGTGTGTGTGTGTTCGTCTGTAGCACAATGTTAAAATATAAACAAAAGTTAATTCAGGTTAATGCGGTCTAAATAGTTCATACATATTAGTATAGTGTTGTTCTTTTTAAATAAAGTTCTTACCTCGGTAATTGTCGATAATTCTTCTCAACTATATGTATAGCTGTATGGTTTATATCAGCTGATGGTATAACAGAATGGTTTATATCAACTTATGGTATAACAGTATGGTTTATATCAACTTGTGGTAAAATAGAATGGTTTATATCAACTTATGGTATAACAGAATGGTTTTTATCAACTTATGGTATAACAGAATGGTTTATATCAACTCATGGTATAACAGAATGGTTTATATCAACTTATGGTATGACAGAATGGTTTATATCAACTTATGGTATGACAGAATGGTTTATATAAACTCATGGTATAACAGAATGGTTTATATCAACTTATGGTATAACAGAATGGTTTATATCAACTCATAGTATAACAGAATGGTTTTTATCAACTTATGGTATAACAGAATGGTTTATATCAGCTGATGGTATAACAGAATGGTTAATATCAGCTGATGGTATAACAGAATGGCTTAAATCAGCAGATGGTATAACAGAATGGTTTATATCAACTTATGGTATAACAGAATGGTTTATATCAACTCATGGTATAACAGAATGGTTTATATCAACTTATGGTATAACAGAATGGTTTATATCAACTCATAGTATAACAGTATGGTTTATATCAACTTATGGTATAACAGAATGGTTTATATCAGCTGATGGTATAACAGAATGGTTAATATCAACTGATGGTATAACAGAATGGCTTAAATCAGCAGATGGTATAACAGAATGGTTTATATCAACTTATGGTATAACAGTATGGTTAATGCCTAGATAATGTATATAGGTATGGTTTATTCCCTTTAGTTTATATCTAAGTATTGCTGAGTTAATTTTTAACATGAGTTTAGTTATACTAATTATCTCAATATCGATCTTAAATGTTTCTTTGCAGTTAAATGTACGATTGATATTTTCTATCTGAACTGAACTCGTATTTGTATGCGTTCTGTATGTGATAAAATCAAAGACATATCTCAGTCATTATTTCATCTTGATTCAAAGGAAAAAGTTTGGACAGTAACAGTCAGACAAACATTAGCTGGCCATGTCCAGTCCATTAAATATGCGCCGACTAGGAAATGGAACCCCTGGCCTACATATTGACGTCTGCGAGAACTGGTTCAAACTTGATTTATTCTCCCACCTAAGTGGATTTTTTCTCGATTTTGTAATTTATACTTTGACAGTACTTGGGAATTTACAGACTTCATATTTTACAGCCAGGACAATATTCTAAAACGGTTTTATCATAATGGCCTTAGTTTAGACTTGCTGTTTTCGAAAATTATATAAATTATGTAGGCTGCTACTCAAAATTGTATGAATTATGTAACAGGTTGTGTGGTTCCCTTTACGTCCAGTCAATAAAAGCTTTTATTAACTCCCGAGAAAATATTTTTAATGGTGTGAATGAACGGACTAATCAGGTTGTTGTTAAAGAGAAAAGTTGGTAAATAGACTAATACGTTTAGAAAAAAGAGTCAATAAGGATATATATATATATATATATATATATATATATATATTGATTAGTCAGTAGCTTAGTTAGAGATAAATTACATTGATAAATAGATTGATGATGGAACGGTCGATTGATTTATAGATAGACAGTTATTCTATTAATGACTATTATAATTGACAAAAAGACAGAAAAATCTGGCAGATAGACAGACATACAGATTGATGATAGATAGATATAGATAAATAGATAGTTAGATATAGATAGATATAGATAGATAGATAGATAGATAGATAGATAGATAGATAGATAGATAGATAGATAGATAGATAGATAGATAGATAGATAGATAGATAGATAGACCATATCTCATTGTGTTACCATAGAGTGAGATAATGTCAATGTTTAACTGCTGTCAGGGTGATAAATACAAGCCGAGTTGACCACCTGATCGATACAGCACCGGTCAGTTCAATACTAATGAGAGAAAACTATTCAGTTGGTCACGGTTATGGTGAGAGTTTCTGTCCAGGGGCTACAACCCTCCCTGTCATTACCTGTTGTATTTTTATCTCCCTTAGTCTGGTGTATTGATCTGTTCCAAATATTATCTTCTCTGCTTAATCTACTGGCCTCCCATACACAAAGCCCCCCCCCCCCCCTCTCTCTCTCTCTCATTCCCTGTATATCTCTACATAGCCCATAAGACTGTAAACTGCTCAGTTTGAAGTTCAATATCAGCCAAGTTTGAATTTGATTTGAGAAAAAAAACATTACAAGGTCTCCAGAGATAGCAGGTTACACATATGAGGTGGTGATTAGCTTCTGTCCAACTCCATCCATTTGATTCCGTCTAACTCTAGCCATTGGATTCTGTCCAACTCCATCCATTTGATTCCGTCTAACTCTAGCCATTGGCTTCTGTCCAACTCCTTCCATTGTATTTTTTCCAGCTCCATCCAATGGATTATGCCTATCTATTGGATTCCTTCTAACTCTAGCCATTGGATGATATTCAACTCTAGCCATTGGATTCTGTCCAACTCCATCAATTTGATTCCGTCTAACTCTAGCCATTGGATTCTGTCCAACTCCTTCAACTGGATTCCACCCACACCCATCTATTGGATTCGGTTCAACTTCAACCATAGGATTTTATATTACTTCATCCATTGGATGATATTCAACTCTATCCGTTGATCATATGCAAGTCCATCCATTGGATCATATCCATCTCCATCCATTGGATGATATCCAATTCATGTACACTATCTTTATCTCACTACTTGCTATATTTCCTTCGCTCCACTTAATTTTTGTCTAACTGATCTCGTTTAGCTCTTTAAACTATAGCATGTCATTTAACTCTTTAAACTATAGCATGTCATTTAACTCTTTAAACTATAGCATGTCATTTAACTCTTTAAACTATAGCATGTCATTTAACTCTTTAAACTATAGCATGTCATTTAACTCTTTAAACTATAGCATGTCATTTAACTCTTTAAGCTATAGCATGTCATTTAACTCTTTAAACTATAGCATGTCATTTAACTCTTTAAACTATAGCATGTCATTTAACTCTTTAAGCTATAGCATGTCATTTAACTCTTTAAACTATAGCATGTCATTTAACTCTTTAAACTATAGCATGTCATTTAACTCTTTAAGCCATTAACTCTTTAAATTATAACATGTCATTTAACACTGTAACGCTATAAGTTATCCTATCTCGTTTATCTATTTACATAGTGCAATGGGTGTAACTTTTCAAATCTCACATCACGATGTACTCCATGATTTATTCAGTCTTTTGAGATGTTCACTTTTATTTATATTTTTTTCGGACATTCAGATGTTTCGTTTCTGTTTTTTTTTCTTTTTTTCTGTCTACATATTGGTGTGTTTCTGTCTACATGTTGGTGTGTTTCTGTCTACATATTGGTGTGTTTCTGTCTACATTTTAGGTGTGTTTCTGTCTACATGTTGGTGTGTTTCTGTCTACATGTTGGTGTGTTTCTGTCTACATATTGGTGTGTTTCTGTCTACATGTTGGTGTGTTTCTGTCTACATGTTGGTGTGTTTCTGTCTACATGTTGGTGTGTTTCTGTCTACATGTTGGTGTGTTTATGTCTACATATTGGTGTGTTTCTGTCTACATGTTGGTGTGTTTATGTCTACATATTGGTGTGTTTCTGTCTACATGTTGGTGTGTTTCTGTCTACATATTGGTGTGTTTATGTCTACATATTGGTGTGTTTCAGTCTACATGTTGGTGTGTTTCTGCCTACATATTGGTGTGTTTCTGTCTACATGTTGGTGTGTTTCTGTCTACATGTTGGTGTGTTTCTGTCTACATATTGGTGTGTTTCTGCCTACATATTGGTGTGTTTCTGTCTACATATTGGTGTGTTTCTGCCTACATATTGGTGTGTTTCTGTCTACATAATGGTGTGTTTCTGTCTACATATTGGTGTGTTTCTGTCTACATATTGGTGTGTTTCTGTCTAGGATTTATTTCTTTCTGTCTAGGATTTATTTGTTTCTGTCTATGTATTTGTTTATTTATGTCTAGGATTTGTTTGTTTCTGTCTAAGATTTATTTGTTTCTGTCTACGTATTTGTTTGTTTCTGTCTAGGATTTAATTGTTTCTGTCTACGTATTTGTTTTTTTCTGTCTAGGATTTGTTTGTTTCTGTCTACGTATTTGTTTATTTATGTCTATGTATTTGTTTGTTTCTGTCTATGTAATTGTTTGTTTCTGTCTAGGATTTGTTTGTTTCTGTCTAGGATTTGTTTGTTTCTGTCTAGGATTTGTTTGTTTCTGTCTACGTATTTGTTTGTTTCTGTCTAGGATTTGTTTGTTTCTGTCTAGGATTTGTTTGTTTCTGTCTATGTATTTGTTTGTTTCTGTCTATGTATTTGTTTGTTTCTGTCTAGGATTTGTTTGTTTCTGTCTACGTATTTGTTTGATACAGTTTACGTATTTCTCTTTATGCATTTGTATGTTTCTGTCAGCCTAATTATACGTGTTTGTCTAGGTCAGCCGTAGGCAAACTATGGCTTGTGGGCCAAATCTGGCCAAACAGACTATTTAGTCCTGTTCGCGGCCCGCCAATTTCAGAGGAATCACAGCAATATCATACTATGTTATGATGTTTATATCTGATTTATATCAGTTATCCATCTGCTCCTGGTAGGGCCCAACGGTGAAAATAACTGGGCATTGTTCTATATGTGCGTACTTTGGAAAGATGCTCTTTGTCGACTCCGCAGACAGGTTGAGAAAACCGTGGATCATGTGCTGTTCGAGTGCCACGGGCTGGCGGACCACAGGGTGGACCGGTCGGGTAGCTCGCTTGCCACTGGCCTTTATGACAGTCTCCAGATGTTGAGAGACACAGCGAGTTTGATCTCACGGCTCTAAGAGACTAAGTCTCAGACCGCAGTTACCAATGTGATAGTTCAGAGAGAGAGAGAGAGAGAGAGAGAGAGAGAGAGAAAGAGAGAGAGAGAGAGAGAGAGAGAGAGAAAGAGAGAGAGAGAGAGAGAGAGAGAGAGAAAGAGAGAGAGAGAGAGAACTTACAGTGTAAGAATTATACCATTGAAATTAACGAATAAATTAAGGAATACCACCACCACAATTGAATATTAGTGTCTAGGAATATTAATATTGTAGACTACAAGTATTTGTATTGAATATTACGTGTCTAGGAATATTAATATTGTAGACTACAAAAATATTTGTATTGAATATTACGTGTCTTGAAATATTAATAATGTAGACTACAAGTATTTGTATTGAATATTATGTTTCTTGAAATATGAAGTTTAGTTAATGTAACCATGAATAAATTCATTCATTTCTTTGATTTATTTTCAATTAAAACATAGTGTTGCAACATTTAGTATATTATCATTACTATCGTTTTATCCAACAGTATAGTCTATAAATGTTTAAAGACGATACAGCTTGACAATATTTCTTACAGTAATATTTTAGTATTTTTCATCAATCATTTGTTTAAAAACAGTTTAGCTCTATAGTTTATAAGAGTTCGTACGGGTGTATAATTATACTTTTGTTCAAAACAGTTTCGTCCTACAATCTAGATTTTTTTAAAATTAAAAATAACATTTCTTTAAATATTTTTTTTTTATTTTAACAAAATTATTGTTCTATTTCTAAAGAAAAGTACCGTTCTATAAATAAGATAATATTTATGAATAAAACATGACATGAGAACTAGTCATGTGACTATCGGGAAACTCTAAACAAAAGTCTCGCGCCAGCGCGCTACTCCGTGAGATATTCGATACCGCTAACTTAACTAAAAGATCTGAAAACAAAGAACTCACCAGTCTGTGTGTTCATCATCGATTACTAGAAGAGTTTTGCATCGATCCTTGTTAATGGTAGGCTTGGCTGTTGATGAGAAAAACCTTTGTCCTATATTGCCGCCGGGTGCGGTCTTGCTGGGGGAGTTCGGGGCGCTAGGGCTGGGGCCTTTCTTGAAATTGAGGGCTCCCACGAGCGGGGGCTCCTCTTTTTCACTTGCCTCTCCCTGGAGATCCCCAGAGGAGAACCGGCGTCGCAGGAAATTCATCCCGGACCCGAAGGAATCTTTGAAATTTGAGAAGGAAATTTTGGCGATTGGTATGGACGCAACGCACCTGGATGAAATGGAATAAATCAAATTTTGAATGTAGGACAGGGGAGCGAAGGGGTCAGGCGCCTGAATGATGGCGGCTGTTTACTGGATGGGGGAGAGAAATATTTTTTTTAATATCAGCTTTCTAGGTTCAAGTCAGTTTGGTAAAACGAAATAAATTGGTTTTTTTTTCTTCACTTGGATGCCACAAAGATGTTCACTATATGTAGTGAGGCATGTTTCACTTCTTCAGTGAAGGGAATCTTTATATTCCTAGGGCTTATGCGTTGAGTACATGGCATGTTGACATGACAGACTTGACAAATTTACATGACTCACAGACATGACATAATGGTGTGACGTAATGTCATAACACAACAGACTTCATGCTTTGAAAAGATTATTAGATGTTCAATTCACTCAGCAGTTGTTCCCTTATTGGATGTCGTGAAGTAGTCCCCAGGATGCGAGGTGTGAGAATCACCGCCTATACCGGGCTGGGCCACTCAATGCTCATTCCTACTGCCTGTGGACATCTTTACACAGAACTACGGTCATCTCAAATGGCTCCACGTAGTCACGTCACTGACACATATACTTTGTCGGTTCAAACCACTGGATTGTATGTAGGTCAGCGTGTCTAACCACTGGGTTGTATGTAGGTCAGCGTGTCTAACCACTGGGTTGTATATAGGTCAGTGTGTATCACCGTGTCTGAAAGAAAACAAAACGTTTGTTTGAATAACCAATGAAATCAAAGGAAATGAAAATAAACAAAACATGGTACGTGTACTAGACAATACAACATCGTCTCATCTTGTAATAGTAAATAATCTTCTACTCAGATATCTCAAAGTAAAAGATTATATATAATATATATATATATATATATATATATATATATATATATATATATATAGTTTTTTGCGCCGCCACAGGGCGTTGTGTGTCCGCCGCAGCAGCTTTTTTGGCGGCGCACATGCCTATCTGCTATGATAACAGAGCAACGAGGTAAATGTGTCCACTACATCTGCAGGCATGGCAGAATAAAATAAATTATAGAGACTGGCAGTGTGTGTGTTCTGCTGATCGGCTAGAATATCAAGGCGAGGTTTTTTCTTCCTATCACGGAGGGTGTAGTGTGCCTACCCCATATGCCAGCAATGGAAGACTGCGACAGTGTGCTTGAGTGGGACATGTCTGGTGTGCATGTGTATATAAAGTTGACATGTCTGTTGTGCATGTGTATATAAAGTTGACATGTCTGTTGTGCATGTGTATATAAAGTTGACATGTCTGTTATGCATGTGTATATAAAGTTGACATGTCTGGTGTGCATGTGTATATAAAGTTGACATGTCTGTTGTGCATGTGTATATAAAGTTGACATGTCTGTTGTGCATGTGTATATAAAGTTTACAGTATGGTGTGCATGTGTATATAAAGTTTACAGTATGGTGTGCATGTGTATATAAAGTTTACATTATGGTGTGCATATGTATATAAAGTTGACATGTCTGTTGTGCATGTGTATATAAAGTTGACATGTCTGGTGTGCATGTGTATATAAAGTTGACATAATGGTGTGCATGTGTGTAGAAATATATCGACATACGCATTTTATATTTATCAAACTACGGATCAGTCGAGATATCTAAGAAGAATTTCAATTCTTTAAAAAATGAAGCAATCGATACAATATTTGTCCTCATAGTTTGTAATATTATTTACATATATTGGACATTTTCTAATGTAATACTTGGTTTAAAACTGAATGAGTTTATATTAACTTAAGTTTTAATTAATCAAATCATTCGTTAAATATTTAAATCATTTATCCTGCACTAAAATGTATTTAAATTTGAAATTTGAGTAAGGGAAATCTAAATTTTAGTTAGGCTTGCTAATAAAATATATTTCTAGAGTTATCTTTCTTAAGATTTCATAAAATATTTCTACTCTCTTAATGATTGTTCTTTATTTCATTAATTTATGTATGCCTTCATATAATGTTTTTAATGCAATTTGTAGAAAATTGCTCTGTCAAGACTAGATTGTTAACAATCTGACCATTATTGACGGGCCCAAAACTAAAAAAACTAAAAGGTTTTGGTTTGCAATCAACGGTCTTTGTCTAAAATATATTACATTTAAACAGGAGCTGATTCACATTTTCGGATTTGAAAAGAATCGTTTTGACACATTTCATAACAGTTATTGGATACGACGATTGTCATTTTTTAGTTTGAAAATTTAGTTTGTGATGATTCTGAACTTTTTTTCATCTCTTTGATTAAAAAAACTATTAGCACAAGTCATTAGATGGGGACATCATTTTTTTCAGCAGCTATCTGTACTATTGTTACTATCAGTACTATTGCTACTATCAGTACTATTGCTACTATCACTACTATTGCTACTATGAGTACTATTGCTACTATCAGTACTATTGCTACTATCACTACTATTGCTACTATGAGTACTATTGCTACTATCAGTACTATTGCTACTATCACTACTATTGTTACTATCAGTACTATTGCTACTATCAGTACTATAACTACTATCAGTACTATTGATACTATCACTACTATTGCTACTATCAGTACTATTGATACTATCAGTACTATTGATACTATCAGTACTATTGCTACTATCAGTACTATTGCTACTATCAGTACTATTGCTATTATCTGTACTATTGCTACTATCACTACTTTTGATACTATCTGTACTATTGCTACTATCACTACTATTGATACTATCAGTACTATTAATACTCTCAGTACTATTGATAATATCAGTACTATTGATACTATCACTACTAATGCTACTATCAGTACTATTGCTACTATCAGTACTATAACTACTATCAGTACTATTGATACTATCAGTACTATTGCTACTAAATTCTTCATTTTCTTTTCTATTGACGAAATTCATGTCTACTGACTGATGCTGTCTACTGACAGATGTTGACTATTGACTGATGTTGTCTATTGACTGATGTTGTCTATTGAATGATGTTGTCTATTGACTGATGTTGTCTATTGACTGATAATGTCTACTGACTGATGTTGTCTATTGACTGATGTTGTCTATTGACTGATAATGTCTACTGACTGATGTTGTCTATTGACTGATGTTGTCTATTGACTGATAATGTCTATTGACTGATGTTGTCTATTGACTGATAATGTCTACTGACTGATGTTGTCTATTGACTGATAATGTCTACTGAATGATGTGGTTTACTGACTGATGTTGTCTATTGACTGATGTTGTCTATTGACTGATAATTTCTATTGTCTGATGTTGTCTATTGATTGATAATGTCTATTGAATGATGTGGTTTACTGACTGATAATGTCTATTGACTGATGTTGTCTATTGACTGATAATTTCTATTGACTGATGTTGTCTATTGACTGATGTTGTCTATTGACTGATAATTTCTATAGACTGATGTTGTCTATTGACTGATGTTGTCTATTGACTGATGTTGTCTATTGAATGATAATTTCTATTTACTGAGTATGCCTATTAACTGTTGATGCTTATTTTATATTTTTGTTACTGACTGATGTTGTCTAATTACTAAGGATGTCTAGTGAGTGTTATATTTTATTGACTAATGATTTCCTCTAGTACAGCATTGTACAAATCATTTTATTAACTTGTCTATTTTTGTCCTATGTTCAGCGAACTACATTGACATTAGTCTAATCCCATTTGAGGTGGAATAAAATAAAATGTTCAACATTATTGAGGACATTGTTTCATTTGAAAAAGACCACTAACATTAATTTCTCTTTTTCTTAGTCCTTCAGACATAACAGAACTAAATATTCTCTGGACCAATATGATATTTTAACCAAATACTTACTCAACAAACTTAACGGAGACACGACATCATTTCAACTGTTAGTTTTATTTTTAACGGATATCAAATCTGCGTTGTCTTGGACGTTGTATTGGACGCCATTTTCTTCTTAAACTTCCGAATTATTTTTTTTTTACGCAATCGATGGGGAGTTGAGGCGGGGTGGAGGGAGGGGAAACAAGGAATCGAATAAGAAGCCGCTAACATGACAAGATCGATCAATAGTGCAGAATCGATTTTTGTTTAGTTCTGTTGAGTTTTAGGGAGAGAGAATATTTCTGTTGTGTGTACAATAGACATCAGATTTTCTGTGTACAGTATAGACATCAGATTATCTCTGTACAGTTTACATATCAGATTATCTGTGTACAGTAAAGACATCAGTTTATCTCTGTACAGTATAGACATCAGTTTATCTCTGTACATCATTAGCATTATCAGCAAACTAAGTATTTTAGTATACACCAGGGGAGGGAAAACGTTTTGAGCCACGATCCACAGTGGGTTCTTAAATTTCACAGTTGTTACTTTGAATCTATTTTACCTTATAAAAATATCATATACATATACAATAGGTTCTTAAATTTAATTAAAGGGTTGGACCAAGAGCAGATCACTGGATTGTTTATAATACTTTATCTGAGCTAACATAAGTGTAAATGTTATCAATGTAAATGAAAAAGGGGAGTGTACTGCGGATCAAAATATATGGGCCAGTAAAGTACAATAACGAGTGGAGAAGTAGAACCAATTCAGAGCTGTACAATCTCCACGAAGGACCAAATATAACAGCTGAAATCAAAATGAACAGATTGAGATGGGTAGGGCACATAGAGAGAATGGAAAACAACAGAGGTCCAAAAGCAATATATAAGGCAACACCCAATGAGAAAAGGCCTAAAGGCAGTCCAAGAAGCAGGTGATTGGAGGAAGTGGAGAAAGACCTTAAAGCCATAGGAGTGAGAGAGTGGAGAATGAAGACCATGGATCGGGAGCAGTGTTGCCACTCCTTGGATTTTTTCACAAGATCTTGGGTTTTCGGACTCTAACTTGGGAAATGGGGTTTTCGGCTGTAAATCTTGGGGTTTTTTTTGTTTTGTTTTTTTTCTCTATTGTACAAGTGTCCCCCCCCTTATCTGGGTCATTTTTGGTGGGAAAAGGGGGGAAAACTGAACGTAGGGCCTAGAAACATCCCGACAGGTAAATTGACACCAATAGGTGTGAGGCGACAGGCGAGGGTAGAGAAAAAGTGTTGCGGAATGTACTTGGGGACTCACGGGGTTTGAGTTTTCCCGAAAGTATCGCATGTCCTGTGTTTAGTCTCTTCTCAATAACACAAACGTGTCACATAAAGCTGTCCCAGACTGGGTTGGAGGTTAGTTGGGCTTGTTGTAATTATCTTTTACAAATCTCTCTTGTCCAGACTGGGGTTAAACAGTTTTTATATCAGCTGTACGATTTTTTTTTAAGTTGAGAAAACTTGGACTTTAGCTGTAGATAGTTGAGCCATAATATACAAACACATTAAATCAGTGGCACAACCTGGGGTGCAGGCCAAATCATCAATACATAATTTATGTTATAAAGTAACAAAAAGACTGTCAAACTGTCTTTTTTCATAATGTGAGCCCCCCCCCCCCCCCAGCATTTTTTGCTGGTTGTGCCACTGCATTAAATTCAAAAAAATTTTTTTTAGATTTCCCAAATATTTTTTTTAATTAGTTTCAAAAACCAAAAAAAAAAAATAAATATTTTTTGGATAAAAAACAACAACACACAATTCAATTACATTATATTATATACTACTGCTTTATGTTACCTTTTTTTTTATGAACAACAATGGGGGGAAAATGACCTTGGGTTTTCTTGGTTTTTTTTAAGGGTCCCAACTTGGGTTTTTCATATTTTTAGAGTGGCAACACTGATCGGGAGAAGTGGTGAAGAGTACGGCAGGCCAGGGCCCTAAATGGGCAGTAGAGCCAAAGGAAGAAGAATAAATATACAATTAGACGAGCTTCTTTATATATAGTATGAGATATATACAAGGGAAAAATACACAGTTATCTCCCTTTACCCCCCCCCCCCCGGTGTCGGCGGATAATGGAATGCCGACACCGGAGTCTGTGTCGGTGTCGTCAAATATTTTTGCCGACACCCCACCCCTGAGAGTCTTGACTACTGAAATACACTGTACATCCTGGGATAACCAGTCTTGACTACATGTGCACATCAAAACCCTAGCTTAATTCATTAATCACTTCATTAAATTTCTAGTAGTTAACTAGTTTTTCTTCATTTTATTTTTGGAATTTAAAATATATTGTTAGATGTATATTTTTCTGCAATAACCCTAATCTCTCTTTTACATAAAAAGTTATTAAAGTTAATGCTATAAATCAGAACATTTAATTGATTTTTATTAACATGATGAATATTTTAAAATAGAAGTTTGTAATGAACTAATGGTAAATCAAGATTATATAGTTATAACTGAAACATTAGGATAGACTGTGATATAGTTAGTTATATTGCCCAATGTTTTGTGAAGGGAAAGCTCTACAAAAAAAAAACAACACAGAAATAACACGCAGGAATGGGTCTCACAAACACAAGTAAGGCATTCAGTCACACATTCAGTCACACATTCAGTCACACATTATGTCAGACCTTCAGTCACACATTAAGTCACACATTATGTCACACATTAAGTCATACCTTCAGATACACATTAAGTCACACATTATGTCAGACCTTCAGTCACACATTAAGCCACACATTAAGCCACACATTAAGCCAGACTTTAAGCCACATACTAAGCCACATACATTGTTTGTTTATTGGATTGATTGATAAATGTTAATTGATAGAATGTATTCACGTTTGTTGATTTTTTTAGTTGTGTTGACATTTAGTTCTCAAGGATTGGGTACATTAATAAATTACTTGTTATTATTTATATTGATTTTGTACAGCAATCATTTATATATGTTCTTTTTGACAGAAATTGATTTAGTAAGATTCATTTTATAACACTTTTACTATATCCATTCAGTTCTGAATATTTTAATATGTATCACCTTATAACTTTTAACAACTCACATTATTAAAGTCGCTGTGAAGAAATGTTTATCTTGTGATATTCTTAACAACAAACTGGACAGTTAAGTAACGAGCTCATAGAAGAGTGTACAATGAGGGTACCATGGAGACTAGCCTGGGTTTAAACTCGTAACCCACCTCTAACAAACTAGCTACAGCATGTCCACAACCATAAACCAGTTATAAACTGCCAAATATGTTTTTTTAAAGTAAAATATTCAGTCTTGGCTGCACCACTTAATGCATACCGTATACAAACAAGCCACGACAAGCAACCTAAGGTCATTCGAAAATAAATGCATGAGCACATTCCTTCGAATCTATTACCTAGAACCCAAGACCAATAAGAACACACGACCAATGAGTTTGTCTGGGAGCACACGCCCAATGAGTTTGTCTGGGAACACACGACCAATGAGTTTGTCTGGGAACACACGACCAATGAGTTTGCCCGGGAACACACGACCAATGAGTTTGTCCGGGAACACACGACCAATGAGTTTGTCTGGGAACACACGACCAATGAGTTTGTCTGGGAACACACGACCAATGAGTTTGTCCGGGAACACACGACCAATGAGTTTGTCTGGGAAAGAATATCAATCGCGGCCCCCCAGGAAACGATTATGTCAACAATCGTGTGACGTAAAATGGCATAGTTTGGACATGTGTCAAGACATGATAGCCTGGCAAAAACAAAACATTCACAAAGGGACTGTAGAAGGCCGTAGCAGAGGGCGCCAGAGGAAATGTTGGTTTGACAATGTAAAAGAATAGACATGGCTATTAATTAATGAACTAAAGACAGCCGCGCAGGATAGACAACTATGTAGAAATATGTCTGTTGTAGTTTCCATGTGTTCACCCAACGACCACATCATTTAGGGGTATGATGATGATGATGATGATAAAATGGATAATATACTTGTGATACAAATAAAATTAATGATACAAAGAACCTAAGCCATGATATAGAAAAGAATATAAACTATTAATCCAAAAAACATAAACTGGTGATTCACCAAGTTTATCAGCGACCAACAGAACGAAAAATAGTGATCCACAGAACAACAACTAGTCACCCACATAAGTTAAACTAGTGACCAACAGAACATAAACTAGTGATCCACAGAAAAACAACTAGTCACCCACAGAAGTTAAACTAGTGACCAACAGAACATAAACTAGTGATCCACAGAACAACAACTAGTCACCCACAGAAGTTAAACTAGTGACCAACAGAACATAAACTAGTGATCCACAGAAAAACAACTAGTCACCCACAGAAGTTAAACTAGTGACCAACAGAACATAAACTAGTGATCCACAGAACAACAACTAGTCACCCACAGAAGTTAAACTAGTGACCAACAGAACATAAACTAGTGATCCACAGAAAAACAACTAGTCACCCACAGAAGTTAAACTAGTGACCAACAGAACATAAACTAGTGATCCACAGAACAACAACTAGTCACCCACAGAAGTTAAACTAGTGACCAACAGAACATAAACTAGTGATCCACAGAACATAAACTAGTGAAAAACAGAACATAAAAAAAACTTTATTTAACTAGAATGTGTAAGGCGGTTAATTATTTTGTAACGTTTCACAGCCTATCCGGCTTTGTTAGATTTTTACAGTCTATCCGGCTTTGTTAGATTTAGTGATGTACTATCGATAAAAAGGCAATAATAAAATAAATTAAAGAAATGTGTTGTTCAGGGTCATCAAAATTAATTGTTTCGCTCTCTCTCTCTCTCTCTCTCTCTTTGAGTCCGCCAGCTCGGGCCACTCACTGGTTCTAGTCTTTTCAACTTTCTCAGTGGTCAGCCAGCTCGGGCCACTCACTGGTTCTAGTCTTTTCAACTTTCTCAGTGGTCAGCCAGCTCGGGCCACTCACTGGTTCTAGTCTTTTCAACTTTCTCAGTGGTCAGCCAGCTCGGGCCACTCACTGGTTCTAGTCTTTTCAACTTCTCTACAGCGGCGGCACAGAGTTCACGTTTGGCCTCAACGTTACAAAGTACGCGGCACAGAGTTCACGTTGGGCCTCAACGTTACAAAGTACGCGGCACAGAGTTCACGTTTGGCCTCAACGTTACAAAGTACGCGGCACAGAGTTCACGTTGGGCCTCAACGTTACAAAGTACGCGGCACAGAGTTCACGTTGGGCCTCAACGTTACAAAGTACGCAGCACAGAGTTCACGTTGGGCCTCAACGTTACAAAGTACGCAGCACAGAGTTCACGTTGGGCCTCAACGTTATAAAGTACGCACCGATCAGGAAACGCCCCGTGCTGAACTGGGCAATAAGTGCCTGCTCAACTCTCCGCAGTCCGCGCCACAGGTCTGTCTTGGACAGATGCTCTCTTTGAGTCCAGACATTACTACCCCAATGTCCCAACTCGAGAACCATTGATTTCGTTAAAACTAACGGACCTCGCTCATGCGTCCTCCAGGGATCTAGCTTCATCACACACGAGGTACGTCTGGGCATTGATCGACCTCTCTAGGAAGTCGGCCCGTCATCCCAGGCACTTCCATATGCCAAGGAATCCAATGACGAGTCACCCAAATATCAATGCCGGTCTATTAGATCCTGGATAGCCTCCACCTTAGATTCTAACCGCCATTCCCTTGTCCCGGTCGTATCCTGGAGAATTGTTTCAAAATGTTACTGCTGTACAATAACTATAAATTGTTTCAAAATGTTACTGCTGTACAATGACTATAAATTGTTTCAAAATGTTACTGCTGTACAATGAATATAAACTGTTTCAAAATGTTACTGCTGTACAATGACTATAAATTGTTTCAAAATGTTACTGCTGTACAATGAATATAAATTGTTTCAAAATGTTACTGCTGTACAATGACTATAAATTGTTTCAAAATGTTACTGCTGTACAATGACTATAAATTGTTTCAAAATGTTACTGCTGTACAATGACTATAAATTGTTTCAAAATGTTACTGCTGTACAATGAATATAAACTGTTTCAAAATGTTACTGCTGTACAATGACTATAAATTGTTTCAAAATGTTACTGCTGTACAATGAATATAAATTGTTTCAAAATGTTACTGCTGTACAATGACTATAAATTGTTTCAAAATGTTACTGCTGTACAATGACTATAAATTGTTTCAAAATGTTACTGCTGTACAATGAATATAAATTGTTTCAAAATGTTACTGCTGTACAATGACTATAAATTGTTTCAAAATGTTACTGCTGTACAATGACTATAAATTGTTTCAAAATGTTACTGCTGCACAATGAATATAAATTGTTTCAAAATGTTACTGCTGCACAATGACTATAAATTGTTTCAAAATGTTACTGCTGCACAATGACTATAAATTGTTTCAAAATGTTACTGCTGTACAATGACTATAAATTGTTTCAAAATGTTACTGCTGTACAATGAATATAAATTGTTTCAAAATGTTACTGCTGTACAATGACTATAAATTGTTTCAAAATGTTACTGCTGTACAATGACTATAAATTGTTTCAAAATGTTACTGCTGCACAATGAATATAAATTGTTTCAAAATGTTACTGCTGCACAATGACTATAAATTGTTTCAAAATGTTACTGCTGTACAATGACTATAAATTGTTTCAAAATGTTACTGCTGTACAATGACTATAAATTGTTTCAAAATGTTACTGCTGTACAATGACTATAAATTGTTTCAAAATGTTACTGCTGTACAATGACTATAAATTGTTTCAAAATGTTACTGCTGTACAATGACTATAAATTGTTTCAAAATGTTACTGCTGTACAATGACTATAAATTGTTTCAAAATGTTACTGCTGTACAATGACTATAAATTGTTTCAAAATGTTACTGCTGTACAATGACTATAAATTGTTTCAAAATGTTACTGCTGCACAATGAATATCAATTGTTTCAAAATGTTACTGCTGCACAATGACTATAAATTGTTTCAAAATGTTACTGCTGTACAATGAATATAAATTGTTTAAAAATGTTACTGATGTACAATGACTATAAACTGTTTAAAAATGTTACTGATGTACAATGACTATAAATTGTTTCAAAATGTTACTGCTGTACAATGACTATAAATTGTTTCAAAATGTTACTGCTGTACAATGAATATAAACTGTTTCAAAATGTTACTGCTGTACAATGACTATAAATTGTTTCAAAATGTTACTGCTGTACAATGAATATAAATTGTTTCAAAATGTTACTGCTGTACAATGACTATAAATTGTTTCAAAATGTTACTGCTGTACAATGACTATAAATTGTTTCAAAATGTTACTGCTGTACAATGAATATAAATTGTTTCAAAATGTTACTGCTGTACAATGAATATAAATTGTTTCAAAATGTTACTGCTGTACAATGACTATAAATTGTTTCAAAATGTTACTGCTGTACAATGACTATAAATTGTTTCAAAATGTTACTGCTGCACAATGAATATAAATTGTTTCAAAATGTTACTGCTGCACAATGACTATAAATTGTTTCAAAATGTTACTGCTGCACAATGACTATAAATTGTTTCAAAATGTTACTGCTGTACAATGACTATAAATTGTTTCAAAATGTTACTGCTGTACAATGAATATAAATTGTTTCAAAATGTTACTGCTGTACAATGACTATAAATTGTTTCAAAATGTTACTGCTGTACAATGACTATAAATTGTTTCAAAATGTTACTGCTGCACAATGAATATAAATTGTTTCAAAATGTTACTGCTGCACAATGACTATAAATTGTTTCAAAATGTTACTGCTGTACAATGACTATAAATTGTTTCAAAATGTTACTGCTGTACAATGACTATAAATTGTTTCAAAATGTTACTGCTGTACAATGACTATAAATTGTTTCAAAATGTTACTGCTGTACAATGACTATAAATTGTTTCAAAATGTTACTGCTGCACAATGAATATCAATTGTTTCAAAATGTTACTGCTGCACAATGACTATAAATTGTTTCAAAATGTTACTGCTGTACAATGAATATAAATTGTTTAAAAATGTTACTGATGTACAATGACTATAAACTGTTTAAAAATGTTACTGATGTACAATGACTATAAATTGTTTAAAAATGTTACTGCTGTACAATGACTATAAATTGTTTCAAAATGTTACTGCTGTACAATGAATATAAATTGTTTCAAAATGTTACTGCTGTACAATGACTATAAATATTTAGATGGGAGTGCTAGGGACGTACCGTGATCTGAGGGCGAAAGATCAGTGGGGTCTTCAGGGGAGAAAAAATACATTTTTTGCGACGTTGGCAGTACCATTGTCAATGAAGCTCAACTGAGACCTTGGTGCTCGAAGCTTGCGGTGTTGACGGATGTGTTCGGAAAACAACACCCTTTCACTGTCATACTACTACGGTGGCTGGAAAAGCCATTTCCTTGCCATTCTGGCCTATCCATAGAACACACCTTGCTGGTCTAGCCAGTCTGGGTAAGTGATGTGCTAAAACCTTTTTATTCTGCCATGCCGGCAGATGTATTGGATTCACTCACCACCAGGCTTGCGGAGCCGCCAAAAATTTTTTCGGCTCCGGCTCCGGCTCCCACAAATTTGACGGCTCCGGCTCCCTATTAAGATAGTATCACACGAGACAAAAATTTTTGTAATTGCGCCACGCAAACATGCCGCTGGTAAAAAGTTATGCAAATTTTGTCGCGTTCACCGCCATAGCAGGCCCGTAGCGTGCGGGGGGGGGGGCCGGGGCCCCCTGCGTTTTGTCTGGCCCCCTCTGCTTATTTGTTCTACTTAGAAAAATGTATTACCTACCCCCCCCACTGCTATTGCCTGGCACCTGCTGTAGAATGCCTGGCATCTGCTGTAGAATTTTCACGCTACGGGGCTGCCCCATAGTCAGGAACTTGAAAAATATACGCATGTCGGTTTTACTAAAAACAAACCATTTCAGTGCATCCAGAATCATATCATTATTTTCGACCGAGGTTTCACTAGTCGCCATTTTCATAAGTAATAAAAAGTTATTTCAATGATCAAATTAGCAAATAGTACAATGATACATTATTTAAAATATTTTAAAGACTTCAGTATTTATATTTATTATTCGCACTTGTTACCCGACCATCTAGATGGTAGACTACTAGAAATAAACGGTCGACCAGCTAATTTTTTTTTTTCTGTTTCCGGGGATTTTCGCGCAAATTGATATCTATCTCTATCCCTAACCCTATCCCTAACCATATCCCTAACCCTAACCCTATCCCTATCCCTAACCCTATCCCTAATCCTGAAAAAAAAAAATTCTGAAAAAAAAAAAAATTTATATATGTCATGTTCCTTATACCCTAATATAATGGTTTTGGGTGGTCTTCTAACAATTATTTCTAGTAGTCTACCTTCTAGATGGTCTTCTAACAAGTTCGTTTATTATTTATAAAGTGACTATTCGGACCCGGGTACCAATAAACTCCGACTTTTATTCGGACCCCGTCCCAATAAAGTCTGATTATTATTCGGACCCGTGACAAATATGCACTTAGTTTAGCTATAATTAAACTTTATTATTGTTTTTTTTTAATAATTGTTTGAATTGTATGATTTAATCGTTACTCAGTGTCTATGGTTCCACTAAGCGGACTCTGTATTATTATTTTTTCGGGTTCCGTCTAATATAATTTAAATATAGCTAAGCTTAGTGCATATTTGCCACGGGTCCGAATAACAATCGGATTTTATTGGGACCCGGGTCCGTATAGCCACAGCCTTATAAATTTATCTACTCTATTTCAGATACTCTGTTAATAATAAAATTGTTAAATACAGAAAGCGACAATTTTGTTTTTAGTCTATTACAAATTCGCGGCAGCCCCGTAGCGTGAAAATTCTACAGCAGGGGCCAGGCATTCTACAACAGGGGCCAGGCAATAGCAGGGGGGCAGGTAATACATTTTACTAAGTAGAGCAAATAAGCAGAGGGGGGCCAGACAAAACGCAAGGGGGGCTAAGCCCCCCTGTCCCCCACACACGCTACGGGCCTAATTCGCGGTCAAATAATAATACGAAATGACGCGTTCTTTTTGTCGTCTTAGTAAAAATGTATTTTAAAT
This sequence comes from Bulinus truncatus, assembly GCA_021962125.1. Classification (NCBI taxonomy): domain Eukaryota; kingdom Metazoa; phylum Mollusca; class Gastropoda; family Planorbidae; genus Bulinus; species Bulinus truncatus. The sequence goes on along the minus strand of JAGDYQ010000047.1, from coordinate 1,065,922 downwards.
GATTGATACAATTATTCTATAAAATAAAACTGTTTTAACTTTGTATATAACAAAATAACATGCCATTAAAAAATTTCAGAGGGTAAACAAGATTTAAAACGAACACAAAACGATTCCCCGTTAAAGATTTCTTGTGGTGATGTGCGTGCACGCTATCATTTTAACGCTGCTACTGTTGTTGCGTTCGTAAAAATAACATTTCAAATTGTAGGAGGCAAACAATCAAACAAATTTGGAATTTTAAAGCTAAAAATAACAAAATTCTGCTGTAAAAAAAAAGCATTTGGGAGCCGTGGAGCCGCCAAATTTTTTCGGCTCCGGCTCCGGCTCCAGCAAAAAGTAGCTGCTCCCGGCTCCTCGGCTCCGGCTCCGGCTCCGGCTCCGCAAGCCTGCTCACCACGCCGCTCTGTAGGCAAGGCTAACTCGCATCATGTGCCGCCAATATTACTGGTGTGACCGGCACACAATACCCTGTCATGTTTGCAGGACGTGCCTCAATCTAATTCAAAGATCATAAACTAATAATATTTTAAAACATAAATGTTCTTGTTTCATGTGTTTCAACCAGGCTTGCGGAGCCGAGCCGGAGCCGAGGAGCCGTGGAGCCGCTACTTTATGCTGGAGCCGGAGATGGAGCCAGAGCCGAAAAAATATGGCGGCTCCGGCTCTCAATTTTTTTTTTACAACAGAATTTTTCTTTAGCTTTAAAAATCCAAATTTGTTTGATTGTTTGCCACCAACAATTTGAAATGTTGTCATGATTTACGAACGCCACAACAATACCAGCATTTAAATGATAGCGTGCACGCACATCACCACAATAAATCTAAAATGGGGAATCGTTTTGTGTTCGTTTTAAATCTTGTTTACCATCCGAAATTTTTTTAATGGCATATTATTTTGTTAAATATAAAGTTAAAACAGTTTTATTTCATAGAATGATTGTATCAATCATTTAAAAATAAATTTTTGCTACGATGACAAATAGAACGCGTCATTTCGTATATTATTTGACCGCGAATTTGTAATAGACTAAAAACAAAATGGTCACTTTCTGTATTTGACAGTTTTATTATAAACAGAATAGCTGAAATAGAGTAGATAAATTTATAAGGCTGTGGCTATTCGAATCCGTGGCAAATATGCACTATACTTCGCTATATTAAACTTTATTAGACGGAAACCGAAAAAATAATAATATAGAGTCTGCTTAATTGGAACCCTAGCCACTGAGAAACGATTAAATCATACAATTCAAACAATTATCATAAAATAAACAAAAAACAATAATACAGTTTTTATATAGCTAAGGTAAGTGTATATTTGCCACGGGTCCGAATAACAATCGGACTTTATTGGGACCGGGTCCGAATAACAATCGGTGTTTATTGGACCCGGGTCCGAATAGTCACTTCGAATTTAAAAATAATAAATATAAATGCTTAAGTCTTTAAAATATTTTAAATAATTTATCATTTTACTATCGCAATTGTTATTCGACCAGCAAACTGGAATAATTTTTTTTGTTCAGCCGACCAGCAATATATGTGCGCATGCGCGACTAGATGGACTCGGACTGCATATTATTGCATATTTTTTTTTGTTTTCGGGACTAGGGTTAGGGCTAGGCAGGCCCGTAGCCAAGTCAAAGTAAGAAGGAGCACCAATACCCAGCAAGAGGGCACCTTTACTTTTTCTTTATTTTTTCCTCTTTTTCTTCTTTTTTAACGGAGGGGGGGGAGCACTCCACACCTAGCGGGGGGCACGGCCCCCCAGTTCCCCCTCTTGGCTACGGTGCTGGGGCTAGGGTTAGGCTTAGGTTTAGGGTTAGTATAGGGTTAGGGTTAGGAATAGGGTTAGACGCAATATCTTTAGACAGACCCCTAAAAAAAGTCGCGCATGCGCACATCTATGCTGGTCGGCGGGGGAAAAAAAATTATTCCAGTTTGTTGGTCGGGTAACAACTGCGTTTTACTATTTGCTAATTGGAACATTGAAATAAATTTTTAATTCTTATGATTCTGAATGCACTGAAATGGTTTGTTTTTAGTAAAACCGACAATGCGTTTATTTTTCAAGTTCCTGACTTTGGGGGTGAACGCGGCAAAATTTGCATAACTTTTTATCAGCGACATGTTTGCGTGGCGCAATCAGGCCCGCCGACAGAAATTTCGGGCCCCTGGGCAGGGCTGTCATGCCCCCTCCGTGCTGATATTAATATTTTCAAAAGTTGATTGGCCAGCTAAGTCAGGGCCCCTAAAACTCGCCCTAAAACTCGCCGGGGCCCTGGGCATTTGCCGCCCCGACCCTCTCTCGATGGCACTTGGCACAATAAGTGTGATAATCCCTTCATAGGGAGCCGGGAGCCGAGCCGGAGCCGTCAAATTTGTGGGAGCCGGAGCCGAGCCGGAAAAATGGCGGCTCCGCAAGCCTGGTTTTAACTAGTGGTACTAAGTAAATAGCCTAATGGTGATTCATATGACAAATCTTTCAATATAGAACAGAAACCAGCTACTGCTATCTATTCATGTATTTTATTTTTATTACTACAAGATAAAAACATAATTTATAAAACTTATTAAATCTCAAATGTAGCAGTTAATTTTTTCCCTGTAATTGAATAACAAGTCAACTAGAATGAAGACAAAATTAACAACTGCTGGTGCGGCGAGAGCTACTTTAGTCCAATCGAATTGTGTTAAGATATTTGTAGCCAATCATTGCTAAGATAAGTTCCGTTACACGGACATCTGTGACATCATGGACAAGCTGACATAAGTGATGGGATTAACGTCACGTTAGGAACGGGAAGTGGTATCGTGGCAGCAGAGTAGGTCAATACATTTTGATGAATGTGACGTATTGGCTGATTGTGTGACATGTTGGCTGAATGTGACAATTAGCCAGATAGAAATAATACTTAGTTACATGATCGGTATTTCAGTCATCTATGACCAGGACAATTCACGATGTATTGTTGTCTGTGACCAGGACAATTCACGATGTATTGTTATCTATGACCAGGACAATTCATGATGTATTGTTGTCTGTGACCAGGACAATTCACGATGTATTGTTATCTATGACCAGGACAATTCACGATGTATTGTTATCTATGACCAGGACAATGCACGTTGTATTGTTATCTATAACCAGGAAAATTCACGATGTATTGTTATCTATGACCAGGACAATTCACGATGTATTGTTATCTATAACCAGGACAATTCACGTTGTATTGTTATCTATGACCAGGGCAATTCACGATGTATTGTTATCTATGACCAGGACAATTTACGTTGTATTTTTATCTATGACGAGGGCAATTCACGATGTATTGTTATCTATGACCAGGACAATGCACGTTGTATTGTTATCTATAACCAGTACAATTCACGTTGTATTGTTATCTATGACCAGGACAATTCACGATGTATTATTATCTATGACCAGGACAATTCACGATGTATTGTTACCTATAACCAGGACAATTCACGTTGTATTGTTATCTATGACCAGGACAATTCACGATGTATTGTTATCTATGACCAGGACAATTCACGAAATATTGCTATCTATGACCAGGACAATTCACGTTGTATTGTTATCTATAACCAGGACAATTTACGTTGTATTGTTATCTATGACCAGGGCAATTCACGATGTATTGTTATCTATGACCAGGACAATTCACGATGTATTGTTATCTATAACCAGGAAAATTCACGATGTATTGTTATCTATGACCAGGACAATTCACGATGTATTGTTATCTATAACCAGGAAAATTCACGATGTATTGTTATCTATGACCAGGACAATTCACGATGTATTGTTATCTATAACCAGGACAATTCACGTTGTATTGTTATCTATGACCAGGGCAATTCACGATGTATTGTTATCTATGACCAGGGCAATTCACGATGTATTGTTATCTATTACCAGGACAATTCACGATGTATTTTTATCTATGACCAGGACAATGCACGTTGTATTGTTATCTATAACCAGTACAATTCACGTTGTATTGTTATCTATGACCAGGACAATTCACGATGTATTATTATCTATGACCAGGACAATTCACGATGTATTGTTACCTATAACCAGGACAATTCACGTTGTATTGTTATCTATGACCAGGACAATTCACGATGTATTGTTATCTATGACCAGGACAATTCACGAAATATTGTTATCTATGACCAGGACAATTCACGTTGTATTGTTATCTATGACCAGGACAATTTACGTTGTATTGTTATCTATGACCAGGGGAATTCACGATGTATTGTTATCTATGACCAGGACAATTCACGATGTATTGTTATCTATGACCAGGGCAATTCACGATGTATTGTTATCTATATCCAGGACAATTCACGATGTATTGTTATCTATGACCAGGACAATTCACGATGTATTGTTATCTATGACCAGGACAATTCACGATGTATTGTTATCTATGACCAGGACAATTCACGATGTATTGTTATCTATAACCAGGGCAATTCACGTTGTATTGTTATCTATGACCAGGACAATTCACGATGTATTGTTATCTATAACCAGGACAATTCACGAAATATTGTTATCTATGACCAGGACAATTCACGTTGTATTGTTATCTATAACCAGGACAATTTACGTTGTATTGTTATCAATGACCAGGAGAATTCACGAAGTATTGTTATCTATAACCAGGACAATTCACGAAATATTGTTATCTATGACCAGGACAATTCACGATGTATTGTTATCTATGACCAGGGCAATTCACGTTGTATTGTTATCTATGACCAGGACAATTTACGATGTATTGTTATCTATAACCAGGACAATTCACGATGTATTGTTATGTATAACCAGGACAATTCACGATGTATTGTTGTCTGTGTAAAGGTATAATTGTTTCGTAAACATTAGGATCACTTTTTATTTAACTAGATCCGGGTTTTTATATTTCCGGAAGAGAGTTTTCGTCAGTTATAGAATCACTCTCGTACGCGACAGACGTGTCGATGTTTTTTCCTAGATGGGATATTGTAATTATTATTGTGAGTGATCATGAGAGTAACAGTTCACCTCCATGATGGAGATATTTTTTCTAGATAAGTTTTTGTGTATTAGTACTTGGACATAATACAGATGGATTATTAGAACATAATTGAGTTCTTACTAGAAATGTGGTGATCCAACAGATTATTTTTACAATGTGTACAGTGAACTTATTTTATCATATTTTATTTTATATTATTGTACTGTAATAAACTTCAAATCAGCAAAAGAACACTGTCTTCTCATGTTATTTGATATTGAGTAGTCGAATGAAAGAAGAGCCACAGCTACCACAAACACGCCTCCAAGATAATATCATACTAATGTTTAAACTCAGCAATGTCTCATCAATAACATTGAGACAGTAATACTCAGACAATGTTGGCACTTAATACCCTGACTCAGTAGTGCCTCGGCAGAGAACTTAATACCCTGACAATGGTGGGATGCGGCAGCGAACTAAATATTAAGACCTCACTACATTAAGAGCTACGAAGACCAGCAAGAATAAGTCCGCTCTTGACAAGTAAAGGTTCACCTTCCAGAGGCGGCACCAGAAGTCAAATCAACCTGACAGAGCCCCACAGCACAGTGACCCCACATTAACAAGTTCAACGTGCTCCGACACTGAGGTCGTTATCAAGTAACACCTCTTATTGATCGCGGCATACCTTACTGCCCGATCATAGTCGCACTTTGGTACCTAATTGCCAATATAAGAAAATATACTTCATAAAGTATAAAAATTCTTTTAGAGAGAATTCATCATTATTTTTCTCTCTGCTTGTATACTTCGATGACGTCAGCACCCCCCCCCCGTGGACAACGTGCAAACTAGTTCAAGATGGCCGCTTGTTTTTAACTTGTAGACTGAGACTACACACTACACATCTGAGACTGTGTCTGTTGACATTCTAAATTCAGGAAGAAACTTTGATTTACAGAGGCCAGTACTTACATTGACACTATTTTAGCCAGTGGAGCAGGAAGAACAGAGCAAGAACAAGACAGATTTATGCAAGTAAATATACTTGATCTAAAATTAATTTTCTTTTCTCTCTCATTATTTTTTTCTCCTTTATAATTTATTCGGTGTCCATTTATGTTATTTGTTTATTTAATGGGTGGTGGAGTGGTGAATCAGTTTTTGAGTTAGTCAATCTGACGTTTTCTGTTAGAACTTACTGATTTTCTGACTGGATTTTTTTTTACACTTAATTGTGTGTGGATTGTATAATTTAGGGTCCAGTTAGATCATCAATATCACATAAATATTTAGTTGTCTGCGACTTGTTTGTTTATTGTTTAAACCCCTTTGTTTAAATAATGTCCGAAATTATTTTTTTTTCTACCAGTCTTGTCAATGTTTCGTCTCGTTTAACTATTTTTTCTCTCATGTCTACTATCAAACTCTATTAGGAATTTTTTTTTGCTGATTTGTTATCATTAGTCCTGTCTTGTACAACTTATTTCTTTATAATTATTTTTCATTTATTATTTATTGGACACTGAACCCTGACCCTTTTTTTTTTCTTCAATGTACAATATTGTATAATAATTTTTGCCATTTAATTTAAGTCAATGCCAGTTAGTATTGTTTAGTGCCAGTTGTTATTGATCAGTGCCAGTAATTTTTCTTGAGGTTTCATTGATCATAGATATATATTGCCAGTGATACAGTATCAGTATCATATAATTTACTAGAATAGTGATTTTTATCACTTCATTTCCATATTTTGATATATCTGAACCAGCAATATGGATAATAAAAACCCAACTGAAGATTTGTTTGAAGCTTACAAAAAAAGAGGTGAAAGATTAGACTTAACCGGAGAAGAACTCCTGCAGTTTATTGAAAGTAAGCAAAAATCTTATAAAGAAAGACTAGATAGAGAACAACAATTGAATGAAGTAAGATTAGCTAAAGCAAAAGCAAAACAAGATAGACGAGATCTATATAAAAAAGCAAGATTAGAAAGAGAAATAAAACATTTCGAATATATCAAGCTAAAAGGAGCATACTCTAGTGATATTTGTGATAACTGTAATGAAGTATTTCATTATGTAGGTGAGTTAGTAACTCATTGGAGAGATACTTTGTGTGGTCTCAATGCATTTGCCAGTGACTATAATGTATCAGTGTATGACGGTACAGGGAAATCAAGATATAATTGCAAGCACTGTAGTGCATATTTTAGCTCTCTAGATGACATATATATGCATATAAAAGTTAGCCATGACAAAGTAGTTAAACATAAACTTAACACACTAGAAAACAGTGATGTGAAAATAAAAGATTATAACCAGGTTATGACAATAGACTCAAACACAAATATATTAATAGATCAACAAGACAATGATCATGTTGTCACTTTTGATTCAAAACAGCAAGATGATGATAATACATTAAGAAGAATCATACAAGAACAAAGCCAACAAATACAAACATTGACTGAAAGCTTACACACATTGATAAAAAAATTTGAAAAATTTGAACAACATATGACAACATATGTAACTGAACAGTCTAACAATATACCAATAATAATGAAGAAATTAGATGCACAAGTAATAAGTAAAGATAGCAGTCAAGTACAACAACTAAACTCCATGCATATTGTTAGAGATCTGAATAAATCGTCAATAGACAAGACACCTAAGGAAACTGAAAAACAGACAGAGGCAACAATAGTTAAAGAAATTCACTCAATTTCAGTTGTTGCACATGATAGTAAACAAAGTAGAAAAGAGTCAACAGTATCAGATAAACACAAATCAATATGTTTTCATTGTAAGAACCCTGACCATAAAGCAAATAGATGCACCCTAAAATTTAAACATATTAAATGTTACTGCTGCCATAATTTTGGTCACAAACAATCATTTTGCCCCTTTAGAGTAATTAGAGATAAACAAGCTTGTAACTCCTATAAGGAAAACATTAGAATTAGACAAAAACCACAGAAGACATATAGTAATAGACATACACACAATAGCAACATGAGAAATAAACAACAATCACAAAATGACTATAGAAATGGACATGTACAGAATAAGTCCAACCGTTTAGATAGCAATAAATACAGAACAAGACAAGAATATGGGACAAATAAACACACAAATTATTTTAATCAGCTTCAATGTAACTATTGTAAAACTTTTGGTCACACAATGAATAATTGCTTTAAACTTAGACATATTTCTTATTTGAAATCCAGTTTGAGAAAACATACACAATCAAGAGGCACATTATTTGATAAGAAACATACATTTAACAAAATGAAACGGAAACAAGACTTAGATGAATATGATAGGTTCACATATAGAACATATAATAGATTCAGATAATTTTATACCAGATATTCTATCAAGGTTAACTGAATAAATTGATCGGATATTTTATTGCTGGCATCATAATAATTGAATAATAGATAATAACATACAAAATTTTTTTTCTTGATTGTTAAATCAAATTTATTTTAGACTTAGTTAGAACACCTATATATATATATATAATGTAATAGTAATATGAGTTAGCATATTTTGTGAAGCATTGAATTTTTTTTAGTAATTCTTACTCAAGACTATAAATTCATTCGGCATGACATATTATGATTAATTTTTTTTATTGTCATGACAAACATACATATATGGCACATTCTACTTCATGTTGATAAATGACTTAGCAATAAATTTTTTTTTGAAAATTGTTGTAATAGAAAGACATTGTGTACAATTTGTTCTATATAATGGCATTGAACATTTTTTTTTAGATGGCATAGATTGACATTGCAAATTTTTTTGAATATTGCATGAATTGACATTGATTGGCGAATTGTTATATATAATGTTGTTGTACATTATTTTTATTATTTACTTAGCACATATTAGGAAGATTGTTTACATAGATTTTGGTAATATGAAATAACATTTTTTTTGTGGCATGATTATTTGTCATTATTACTTGTAATTGTTTGGACACCACAAGCTGGTATTAGTTCACCAAATTTTGAGGTGATATATTGATTAATGTGATAGATGAAACACTTATTCATCTACTCTATATTCTTTTGAAGAAATATTGACTAATTATACCAGAGATCATGATAGCATGTATAATGAATTGAAATTTTGGTAACATGATATTGGATCGTTGTTGATTGATGTACAAAGAATTAAGATTTTTCAATTTGATACACTGATAACTTTTGTGAATATTATGAAGATATGGATTTAGGTTGGATCATGATTTGTTGATATAAATATATGCACCTATAATGTTGTTTTGTAGATAATTGATATTTGCCCACACAATTACAGTGTGATATGATGGATTGAAATCACAAGTGTATATATTGATGTATATAGTTACTCTAGTTGCATAGAGTGGAATAAATTTTTTGGACAAATTGATTGTTACTTATTATAAATTAAGGATGGTACATATCTATAGTGCAATTAATATTTTTTTTTAGAGAAATGTTGCACATTTTTGGTGGGTGGGGAGGTGTAAAGGTATAATTGTTTCGTAAACATTAGGATCACTTTTTATTTAACTAGATCCGGGTTTTTATATTTCCGGAAGAGAGTTTTCGTCAGTTATAGAATCACTCTCGTACGCGACAGACGTGTCGATGTTTTTTCCTTGATGGGATATTGTAATTATTATTGTGAGTGATCATGAGAGTAACAGTTCACCTCCATGATGGAGATATTTTTTCTAGATAAGTTTTTGTGTATTAGTACTTGGACATAATACAGATGGATTATTAGAACATAATTGAGTTCTTACTAGAAATGTGGTGATCCAACAGATTATTTTTACAATGTGTACAGTGAACTTATTTTATCATATTTTATTTTATATTATTGTACTGTAATAAACTTCAAATCAGCAAAAGAACACTGTCTTCTCATGTTATTTGATATTGAGTAGTCGAATGAAAGAAGAGCCACAGCTACCACAAACACGCCTCCAAGATAATATCATACTAATGTTTAAACTCAGCAATGTCTCATCAATAACATTGAGACAGTAATACTCAGACAATGTTGGCACTTAATACCCTGACTCAGTAGTGCCTCGGCAGAGAACTTAATACCCTGACAGTCTGTGACCAGGACAATTCACGATGTATTGTTATGTATGACCAGGACAATTCACGTTGTATTGTTATCTATAACCAGGACAATTCACGTTGTATTGTTATCTATGACCAGGACAATTTACGTTGTATTGTTATCTATGACCAGGGCAATTCACGATGTATTGTTATCTATGACCAGGGCAATTCACGATGTATTATCTATGACCAGGACAATTCACGATGTATTGTTGTCTGTGACCAGGACAATTCACGATGTATTGTTATCTATGACCAGGACAATTCACGATGTATTGTTATCTATGACCAGGACAATTCACGTTGTATTGTTATCTATGACCAGGACAATTCACGATGTATTGTTATCTATGACCAGGGCAATTCACGATGTATTATCTATGACCAGGACAATTCACGATGTATTGTTGTCTGTGACCAGGACAATTCACGATGTATTGTTATCTATGACCAGGACAATTCACGATGTATTGTTATCTATGACCAGGACAATTCACGTTGTATTGTTATCTATGACCAGGACAATTCACGATGTATTGTTATCTATGACCAGGACAATTCACGATGTATTGTTATCTATGACCAGGACAATTCACGATGTATTGTTGTCTGTGACCAGGACAATTCACGATATTTTGTTATCTATGACCAGGACAATTCACAATGTATTGTTATCTATGACCAGGACAATTCACGATGTATTGTTATCTATAACCAGGACAATTCACGATGTATTGTTATCTATGACCACAACTTTTTACGATGTATTAAGTTTCTTCCTTGAATAAATTGTAAATTATCCTCTCCATATCATAACAGTCTCTATGATATCTGATTCTACATATCATAACACTCTCAATGATATCTGCTTCTCCATATCATAACAGTCTCTATGATATCTGATTCTCCATATCATAACAATCTCTATGATATCTGATTCTCCATATCATAACAGTCTCAATGATATCTGCTTCTCCATATCATAACAGTCTCAATGATATCTGATTCTCCATATCATAACAGTCTCAATGATATCTTATTCTCAATATGAAAACAATCACTTTGAAGAAAAATTAGAAAATACAAAAATTCATACATAATAGATCGTTCATATACAACGTCAGACTTTTGGTGGAAGGTGGGGCGAACAGTGCGGTGGTACGTGTACATCAAGGGTACGGGAAAAGTTAGGGGTTCGAAGCGACATATAATTTTCGTTTAAAACAACCAAGAGTTTGAAGAAGGTCGCCAGTTCGCAGCGTGACTCAACACCAGACCACGTGCCCAAGTATCACATTAGAAAAGTAAGCCGATTTCATTATGAAACTGAGTGAGTGGTGTAAAAATATACTTAGACTTGAGTATTTGTCTACTAGTCTGCTAATCTAGGGGTGTGACTTGAGTATTGGTCTACTAGTCTTCTAATCTAGGGGTGTGACTTGAGTATTTGTCTACTAGTCTGCTAATCTAGGGGTGTGACTTGAGTATTTGTCTACTAATCTAGGGGTGTGACTTGAGTATTTGTCTACTAGTCTGCTAATCTAGGGGTGTGACTTGAGTATTTGTCTACTAATCTAGGGGTGTGACTTGAGTATTGGTCTACTAGTCTTCTAATCTAGGGGTGTTACTTGAGTATTTGTCTACTAGTCTGCTAATCTAGGGGTGTGACTTGAGTATTTGTCTACTAATCTAGGGGTGTGACTTGAGTATTTGTCTACTAGTCTGCTAATCTAGGGGTGTGACTTGAGTATTTGTCTACTAGTCTGCTAATCTAGGGGTGTGACTTGAGTATTGGTCAACTAGTCTGCTAATCTAGGGGTGTGGCTTGAGTATTGGTCTACTAGTCTGCTAATCTAGGGGTGTGACTTGAGTATTTGTCTACTAGTCTGCTAATCTAGGGGTGTGACTTGAGTATTTGTCTACTAGTCTGCTAATCTAGGGGTGTGACTTGAGTATTTGTCTACTAGTCTGCTAATCTAGGGGTGTGACTTGAGTATTTGTCTACTAGTCTGCTAATCTAGGGGTGTGACTTGAGTATTTGTCTACTAGTCTGCTAATCTAGGTGTGTGACTTGAGTATTGGTCTACTAGTCTGCTAATCTAGGGGTGTGACTTGAGTATTGGTCTACTAGTCTGCTAATCTAGTGGTGTGACTTGAGTATTGTCTACTAGTCTGCTAATCTAGTGGTGTGACTTGAGTATTGTCTACTAGTCTGCTAATCTAGGGGTGTGACTTGAGTATTGTCTACTAGTCTGCTAATCTAGGGTGTGACTTGAGTATTTGTCTACTAATCTAGGGGTGTGACTTGAGTATTTGTCTACTAGTCTGCTAATCTAGGGGTGTGACTTGAGTATTTGTCTACTAGTCTGCTAATCTAGGGGTGTGACTTGAGTATTTGTCTACTAGTCTGCTAATCTAGGGGTGTGACTTGAGTATTTGTCTACTAATCTAGGGGTGTGACTTGAGTATTTGTCTACTAGTCTGCTAATCTAGGGGTGTGACTTGAGTATTTGTCTACTAATCTAGGGGTGTGACTTGAGTATTTGTCTACTAGTCTGCTAATCTAGGGGTGTGACTTGAGTATTTGTCTACTAGTCTGCTAATCTAGGGGTGTGACTTGAGTATTGGTCAACTAGTCTGCTAATCTAGGGGTGTGGCTTGAGTATTGGTCTACTAGTCTGCTAATCTAGGGGTGTGACTTGAGTATTTGTCTACTAGTCTGCTAATCTAGGGGTGTGACTTGAGTATTTGTCTACTAGTCTGCTAATCTAGGGGTGTGACTTGAGTATTTGTCTACTAGTCTGCTAATCTAGGGGTGTGACTTGAGTATTTGTCTACTAGTCTGCTAATCTAGGGGTGTGACTTGAGTATTGGTCTACTAGTCTGCTAATCTAGGGGTGTGACTTGAGTATTGGTCTACTAGTCTGCTAATCTAGGGGTGTGACTTGAGTATTGGTCTACTAGTCTGCTAATCTAGTGGTGTGACTTGAGTATTGTCTACTAGTCTGCTAATCTAGTGGTGTGACTTGAGTATTTGTCTACTAGTCTGCTAATCTAGGGGTGTGACTTGAGTATTGTCTACTAGTCTGCTAATCTAGGGTGTGACTTGAGTATTTGTCTACTAATCTAGGGGTGTGACTTGAGTATTTGTCTACTAGTCTGCTAATCTAGGGGTGTGACTTGAGTATTTGTCTACTAGTCTGCTAATCTAGGGGTGTGACTTGAGTATTTGTCTACTAGTCTGCTAATCTAGGGGTGTGACTTGAGTATTTGTCTACTAATCTAGGGGTGTGACTTGAGTATTTGTCTACTAGTCTGCTAATCTAGGGGTGTGACTTGAGTATTTGTCTACTAGTCTAGCTAATCTGAAGAAGGTGTGACTTGAGTATTTGTCTACTAGTCTGCTAATCTAGAGGTGTGACTTGAGTATTGGTCAACTAGTCTGCTAATCTAGAGGTGTGGACTTGAGTATTTGTCTACTAGTCTGCTAATCTAGGTGTGACTTGAGTATTTGTCTACTAGTCTGCTAATCTAGGGGTGAATGACTTTTTGACCTAGGGGTTTGATTTGTCTACTAGGTCTGCTAATCTAGAAGGTGTGACTTGAGTATTTGTCTACTAGTCTGCTAATCTGGGGGTGTGACTTGAGTATTTGTCTACTAGTCTGCTAATCTAGGGGTGTGACTTGAGTATTTGGTCTACTAGTCTGCTAATCTAGATTGTGTGACTTGAGTATTGTCTACTAGTCTGCTAATCTAGGGGTGTGACTTGAGTATTGGTCTACTAGTCTGCTAATCTAGAGGTGTGACTTGAGTATTTGTCTACTAGTCTGCTAATCTAGGGGTGTGACTTGAGTATTGTCTATTAGTCTGCTAATCTAGAGGTGTGACTTGAGTATTTGTCTACTAGTCTGCTAATCTAGAGGTGTGACTTGAGTATTGTCTACTAGTCTGCTAATCTAGAGGTGTGACTTGAGTATTGTCTACTAGTCTGCTAATCTAGGGTGTGACTTGAGTATTGTCTACTAGTCTGCTACACTAAGATGTGTGACTTGAGTATTGTCTACTAGTCTGCTAATCTAGAGGTGACTTGAGTATTTGTCTACTAGTCTGCTAATCTAGAGGTGTGACTTGAGTATTGTCTACTAGTCTGCTAATCTAGAGGTGTGACTTGAGTATTGTCTACTAGTCTGCTAATCTACGAGGTGTTACTTGAGTATTGTCTACTAGTCTGCTACATCTAGGAATGTGACTTGAGTATTGTCTACTAGTCTTCTTATCTACAGGGGGATCAATCTATTTGTCTACTAGTCTGTTAATCTAGAGGTGTGACATGAGTATTGTCTACTAGTGCTTCTTATCTAGAGGTGTGACTTGAGTACTGTTGTCTACTAGTCTGCTAAATCTAGAGGTGTGACTTTAGTATTTGTCTACTAGTCTGCTAATTGAGGGTGACTTGTATTTTTCCAGTCTGCTAATCTTAAGTGTGACTTTAGTATTTGTCTACTAGTCTGCTAATCTGGTGTGACTTAAGGTACTAGTGTGTGACTTTAGTATTTTCTACCAGTCTTTTAATCTAGGGGTTTGACTTGAGAATTTCGTCTACTAGTCATGGGAATCTAGGGGTGTGACTTGGAGCATTTGTCTACTTTAGTCTGCTAATCTAGGGTGTGAGTTGAGTATTGTCTACTAGTCTGCTTATCTAGAGGTGTGACTTGAGCATTGGTCTCACTAGTCTGCTAATCTAGAGGTGTGACTTGAGTCTTTGTCTACTAGTCTGCCAATCTAGGGGTGTGACTTGAGTATTGTCTACTAGTCTGTTAATCTAGAGGTGTGACTTGAGTATTTGTCTACTAGTCTGCTAATCTAAATGTGTGACTTGAGTATTGTCTACTAGTCTGCTAATCTAGAGGTGTGACTTGAGTATTTGTCTACTAGTCTGCTAATCTAGAGGTGTGACTTGAGCATTTGTCTACTAGTCTGCTAATCTAGAGGGTGTGACTTGAGTATTGGTCTACTAGTCTGCTGCTAATCTAGGGGTGTGACTTGAGTATTGGTCTACTAGTCTGCTAATCTAGGGGGATGACTTGAGTATTTGTCTACTAGTCTGCTAATCTAGAGGTGTGACTTGAGTATTTCTACTAGTCTGCTAATCTAGTCTTGAGTATTTTCTACCAGTCTGCTAATCTAGGGTGTGACTTGAGTATTTTGTCTACTAGTCTGCTAATCTAGGGGTGTGACTTGAGTATTTGTCTACTAGTCTGCTACTACCTTGAGTGTGACTTTAGTGTCTTCCAGTCTTTTGAATCTAGGGGTGTGACTTTAGTATTTGTCTACCTAGTCTGCTAATAATTCAGAGGTGTGACTTCTTAGTATTTTTCTGCCAGTCTTTAATTGGAGGGGTTGAGTATTTATCTACTAGTCTGCTTGTCTGATTGGTGTGATTTTAGTATTTGTCTACTAGTCTGCTAATCTAGAGGGTGTGACTTGAGTATTGATTCTACTAGTCTGCTAATCTAGGGGTGTGACTTGAGTATTGGTCTACTAGTCTGGTTATCTAGTGGTGTGATTTGAGTATTGTCTACTAGTCTGCTAATCTAGTGGTGTGACTTGAGTATTTGTCTACTAGTCTGCTAATCTAGAGGTGTGACTTGAGTATTGTCTACTAGTCTGCTAATCTAGAGGTGAGTATTTTCTACTTTAATCTGAGTATTTGTCTACTGAGTCTGCTAATCTAGGGGTGTGACTTGAGTATTTGTCTACTAGTCTGCTAATCTAGGGGTGTGACTTGAGTATTTGTCTACTAGTCTGCTAATCTAGGGGTGTGACTTGAGTATTGTCTACTAGTCTGCTAGGTGACTTGAGTATTTTTGTCTACTAGTCTGTGTGACTTGAGTATTTGTCTACTAGTCTGCTAATCTAAGGTGACTTGAGTATTTGTCTGTGACTTGAGTATTTGTCTACTAGTCTGCTAATCTAGGGGTTTGACTTGTGACTTGAGTATTATAGGTGTGATTCTACTAGTCTGCTAATCTAGGGGTGTGACTTGAGTATTTGTCTACTAGTCTGCTAATCTAGGGGTGTGACTTGAGTATTGTCTACTAGTGTGCTAATCTAGGGGTGTGACTTGAGTATTTGTCTACTAGTCTGCTAATCTAGGGGTGTGACTTGAGTATTTGTCTACTAGTGTGCTAATCTAGGGGTGTGACTTGAGTATTTGTCTACTAGTCTGCTAATCTAGGGGTGTGACTTGAGTATTTGTCTACTAGTCTGCTAATCTAGGGGTGTGACTTGAGTATTGGTCTACTAGTCTGCTAATCTAGGGGTGTGACTTGAGTATTTGTCTACTAGTCTGCTAATCTAGGGGTGTGACTTGAGTATTTGTCTACTAGTCTGCTAATCTAGGGGTGTGACTTGAGTATTGTCTACTAGTCTGCTAATCTAGGGGTGTGACTTGAGTATTGTCTACTAGTCTGCTAATCTAGGGGTGTGACTTGAGTATTGTCTACTAGTCTGCTAATCTAGGGGTGACTGGATGTGTGTCAATCTAGTGTGACTTGAGTATTGTCTACTAGTCTGCTAATCTAGGGGTGTGACTTGAGTATTGTCTACTAGTCTGCTAATCTAGAGGTGTGACTTGAGCATTTGTCTACTAGTCTGCTAATCTAGAGGTGTGACTTGAGTATTGTCTACTAGTCTGCTACACTAAATGTGTGACTTGAGTATTGTCTACTAGTCTGCTAATCTAGGAGTGTGACTTGAGTATTGTCTACTAGTCTGCTAATCTAGAGGTGTGACTTGAGTATTTGTCTCCTAGTCTGCTAATCTAGGGTGTGACTTGAGTATTTGTCTACTAGTCTTCTAATCTAGGGGTGTGACTTGAGTATTTGTCTACTAGTCTTCTTAATCTAGAGGTGTGACACGAGTTTTGTCTACTAGTCTTCTAATCTAGGGGTGTGACTTGAGTATTGTCTACTAGTCTGCTAATCTAGGGGTGTGACTTGAGTATTGTCTACTAGTCTGCTAATCTAGGGGTGTGACTTGAGTATGTGTCTACAAGTCTTCTAATCTAGGGGTGTGACTTGAGTATTGTCTACTTGTCTGCTAATCTAGAGGTGTGACTTGAGTATTTGTCTACTAGTCTGCTAATCTAAATGTGTGACTTGAGTATTGTCTACTAGTCTGCTAATCTAGAGGTGTGACTTGAGTATTGTCTACTAGTCTGCTAATCTAGAGGTGTGACTTGAGCATTTGTCTACTAGTCTGCTAATCTAGAGGTGTGACTTGAGTATTGTCTACTAGTCTGCTACACTAAATGTGTGACTTGAGTATTGTCTACTAGTCTGCAAATCTACGGGTATGACTTGAGTATTTGTCTACTAGTCTGCTAATCTAGAGCTGTGACATGAGTATTGTCTACTAGTCTTCTAATCTAGGGGTGTGACTTAACTATTTGTCTACTAGTCTGCTAATCTAGAGGTGTGACTTGAGTATTGTCTACTAGTCTTCTAATCTAGAGGTGTGACTTGAGTATTTTTCTACCAGTCTGCTAATCTGGAGGTGTGACTTGAGTATTTGTCTACTAGTCTGCTAATCTAGGGGTGTGACTTGAGTATTGGCTACTAGTCTGCTAATCTAGAGGTGTGACTTGAGTATTTTTCTACCAGTCTGCTAATCTAGAGGTGTGACTTTAGTATTTGTCTACTAGTCTGCTAATCTAGAGGTGTGACTTGAGTATTGTCTACTAGTCTGCTAATCTTGAGGTGTGACTTGAGTATTGTCTACTAGTCTTCTAATCTAGAGGTGTGACTTGAGTATTGTCTACTAGTCTGCTAATCTAGAGGTGTGACTTGAGTATTTGTCTCATAGTCTGCTAATATAGGGGTGTGACTTGAGTATTGTCTACCAGTCTGCTAATCTAGAGGTGTGACTTGAGTATTTGTCTACTAGTCTGCTAATCTAGAGGTGTGACTTGATTATTGTCTACTTGTCTGCTAATCTAGAGGTGTGACTTGAGTATTTGTCTTCTAGTCTACTAATCTACGGGTTTTTGACAATTTCCACAACAGGGGCCTCTCTGATTACATGTACCGACCATCTTTGTCATCCTAGTACATTACTGGATCCGGCATGCATTCCCCTTTCGACGGCCCTGAAGAACTTCTTAAAAGCTAATGTAAGTACTTTCTGTACTTGCGATGTATCAAACTCATTTAGACATGTTCCAAATGTGCAGCCTATATCTTCATTTCTGAGACCACAATGTATTGTCTTATGCACGTATCTTTCTATCTGAGACCACAATGTATTGTAGCCCGTATCTCCCTATATCAGACCATAATGTATTGTAGCTAGTATCTTCCTATCTGAGAACACAATGTATTTTGAGTTGTTTAATTTTGATTATATTTTGTAAAGGGTTATACACTTAATTAATATTTTGTGTTTTCCCTTCTTTCCTTGAGACCCTGGCATGTGCTGATATAATTCAGTACTGATGGTACATCAATAATTTTATAATGGTGATTCATGATATTATCCAGTACTGATGGTACATCAACAATTATATAATGGTGATTCATGATATGATCCAGTACTGATAGTACATCAACAATTATATAATGGTGATTCATGATATAATCCAGTACTGATGGTACATCAACAATTATATAATGGTGATTCATCAATTTAGGATTTAACTGTGTTGTATATTTAGATTGTTCTAATGCTGAATACTTTATGAGTTATGATTAACATATACTTATGTATTTTCTTTTTTTTTTTTTTATATAGATATATTTTAGAATGGTAATACTAATGTACAAACGTTTGCATCATATGAAATATTTTAAGTGCCCTACACATTTATTTTCAAACACAGTTTTTGTATACAACAGTAGATATCAACGGCTTCTTTAGTCTGTTTAAATATTTTCAAAATAGATACAACTGTAGTGTGTGATACAACTGTAGTGTGTGATAAACTATAGTGTGTGATATAACTGTAGTGTGTGATACAACTGTAGTGTGTGATAAACTATAGTGTGTGATACAACTATAGTGTGTGATACAACTCAGTTTTAATTGGACAATATTTGACAATCTAATTTATAATTAAACCAAATGTGAGTTTTTTGGAAACAAGTTTCGTTTAACTGCAGCACTGTCATCATTTAACTTGCAATCCTGCACTCACACACTAACTAATTCACTCAATCACTCACTCACTAACTAATTCACTCACTAACTCACTCACTTTGCTTTCCCTTCAAATTAAAGTAAAGAAACAAATGATGGACTGACTCACCACGTTAGAGAATCGATTAATATTACAGCACACTGTGTTGTACCAGAGAATAGATCAATACCAAAACGCAAACACTGCTAACGGTGCTGGGTCAGTTAATCCTTATAACAGAAATTGTGGTATGTGTCACACACCACAGATGCAGTGATATGTGTCACACAAACACATGTGTCACACACCACAGATGCAGTGAGTGGAATTTACGGAAAGACTTCTCTGGAAGTGTGAACGTTAACCATTGGGAGTCTGGCACAGTTCATGACATTCGAGCGGCCAAAATTGATTCATTTTTCATCCTAGCCAATGGCGTTGGAGGATTCTGTCTCGTGCAGAAGGCGATAGTGACCACACGCGATGCCAAGACTTGATACCAGCACTTCAAGTTCTGTGGCGAGGAAGAATATTTTACAATTCACTTTGATTCTTTAATTATAATTAACAATATCCTCATATGTCATTTTCTATAGTTTACATTTGTGACAGTTTTGTCACAAGTGTGTTAATTACATGACGTATTTTATTATAAATGTAAAAGTTCAATGAACACAAACTATCCATTTGAGTTTATTCAGTATTGACTTTTTTATGAGAAAACATTTCCTGAGAGAGGTGGGTTAGGGGTAGGAGTGTGGTATAATTATTGATGCTTCTGAGCCTATATATCAGTATGTGCATAAGCTAACCTAGTTCTGGGTATCTCATTTACGTTACCATGAGAATTGATCTTAAAATCGGTTTGTTGTCATAGCAACATAGCGAAGTCAATGGCACTTATGCCATTATTCTACAAAACGGTGTACACACTAAACAAATGTTATGCCATTATTCTATAAAACGTTGTACACACTAAACAAATGTTATGTCATTATTCTACAAAACGGTGTACACACTAAACAAATGTTATGCCATTATTCTACAAAACTGTGTACACACTAAACAAATGTTATGTTATTATCGTTACAAAACTGTGTACATTAGGGTTAGTACTTTTTACATTTTTTTTCAGAATCTTTTTTTACATGGCATTATTTAATGAACAATTGTGAACAAAATATGAAAATAATACTAATTTATTTTTCACTCAAAAAACCTTCCCCACCAACGCCATCTTGTGTTTACAAATAAGAAGCGTTTTTCAATAAAATTACTTCTTTATGGATTTTGCATTAACTAATATTTGATTACATTAATTTCATCCAGGAACTTTATAGGGTATTTTTACCTCCATGTCTGAAACAAAATAAATCAAAAAAAGTTTATTTTAAATTTTAAGTGCACTGTTTGAATGTATTATGCGTCTACTGCAACTGTACCAAAAATAATCAAATCTTATGATACCTTTGTTTGGTAATTGTCACGAGTGGTCTGCTTGGAATTTGGAAAGTCTGCTTGGTTGATTTGAGAATATTGTATTCTTTTATTTCAATTTCATTCAACTGTAATCGTCAGTTTGTAATTAATTTTGTAGGAAAGCAAATTTGTCAACAAATAAAGCTTGTAAAGTTTTAAAAATAATAAGCGAACACTCTCCCAATATTGAAGCTCCTTCGCAGTCAGGAGTGTATAAGGCAACCTATAAAGAAGCAGATTTGTTGAAGTTGCAGTTTAAAAGCTGCAAAATTACCGTCAACAGAACAGTGGACAAATCACTCAGTACATAGGCTGCCAGCTTGATGTTTTAGGCCTAGTACTCATGCATGCTATGAATTATGTTTTAGGCAGGGAAACGTCTAGTCCAAACATTTCTTATCCATTTGTTGCTGAAATTAGCGCAAATTACGAGTCACTTAAAGAGAAATTTGGTTCTCAATATAGTAGTCCAGAAATCATGTGAGAAAACAAAGGAGGGATAGATGACATGAAGTTTTTACATCATTTGACGCAAGTTATTCACTATTACGAATTACGTAAAACCTTTCCAGTAATTCACTTCCAGAGACTGACGGCTTTAAATAATGTTCGTTGGAATTCAAGTGCAATAGTAGCACTTCTGGCATTCAATCTATTTCGGAAAATAGAAACTAGAAATTTGAACTTTTGTGTGCTTTCATAGCGAGAACATGGTCTGAAGTATGGTTTTCAGATCAAAGGGACTGGAAAATAGGAAAAGAGTATTTAGCACCTGCTTTGCATAGATACCCTGAAGCAGAAAGATGCTTCTTGAGACACTGGGTCTGTGAAGATTAAGCAATACCTGGTATAGAACGAAGTAACTGCTATGCAGAAAGAGCTATACAAATAATGCAAGATATTGTTCCACGTTGTGAGACTTAAAAGACACTATTAACTGTTTTATTCTCACTAATGATGAAGAATAAAACTTTTTATGTTTCCTATGCTGTCCTTTATTATCATTTCATATTTTAGACATCTCTATACTCATGCTTACATGCATTGCACTTGTTCTTATGTAACTTTCAATTAAAGTCTTGTGTTACATAAATTAATATATAATATTCGTTTTATGGTTTGGTGGGGAAGGTTTTTCAAATATTTTTAGAAAAGGTTATTTGTGCCATAATACACTCATGAAAAGTCACCTTTTCTTGACATATAAATATGAGGTTACAAAAAAGTCATAACCCTAGTGTACATGGAGTTACACGTTTCCTCCAAAACTCGGTTAATTCTCGAGCTCCCAGCCGATTCAGACGTTCTCCCCCTCTTTTCTACATTACAGGAAGCCTCTAATTTTTTCGTAATTTTCCTACATGATGGAAAGGCGCAGGAGACGTACGAGTGATGTCATATCAATTACCCGTGACATTCGAGTGGCCTTGACTGTGAAAGAGCTTCGAACTGTCATTTGCTACAACTTCTGTTGTGGCTTGACAGTCATGGAATTCCTGAAGGAGCTGAAGGAGGTGTTGGTGACTCTGCCCCAAAAAAAACGATGGTATGCAAGTGGTATCTGCATTTTTTAAACTGCCACGTAAGAGAGATCTCGAACATCGCAAACACAAGTCTGAAAAGCTAGCAGCGTCGAATGAGTGAGGGAGCTGGCGGATGAAGATGGACGTTTCAATGTCATTATGGTTGTCATGGAGCTGAAGACCAACAGAGAAGTTGTTCGTCGCAAACTGAACGAAGGTCTCGGATACAGCAAAAAATCAGCCAGGTGGATCTCCTCCTACTGACGGACGAGCAGACGGCCACACGTGCCACATGATTGGCAGAATTTTTTGAAGCATTTCAAGCTTGGTATGACTCCTTCTTACCAGCTTCTGACCACTGGAGATGAAGCCTGGTTCTTCAATTTCGACCCTGAAACAATGAAACAAAGTCTATGGTCTGGTTAGTGAAGGGAGTGCCTTGTCGAGTGAAAGCCCGGCGTATCAGGTCGGTGAAGGGAGTGCCTTGTCCAGGGGAAGCCCGGCGTATCAGGTCAATGAAGGGAGTGCCTTGTCCAGTGAAAGCCCGGCGTATCAGGTCAATAAAGGGAGTACCTTGTCCGGTGAAGCCCGGCGTATCAGATCGGTGAAGAAGACCATGTTCGCCATGTTTTTTAGCCAAAAAGTCACGATTGCTACCGTACTTGTGGAACCAAAGGAGTGACAGTGACAGTAATAGCGGGCTGGTATCAAGAGGTGCCTGCCAGAATTTTTCAATGGGATTAACAAGTGTCACACCATGGTGCCCTTCACGGGGCAGTGGTTCCACCACGACAACGCCCCAGCCCACAAGGCGAAGTCCACCGCACGTTGCCTGGAGGAATCGAACCTGAACTTTTTCACCACCCCACCCTACTTCCTGACCTGCCCCCCCCCTGTGACTTTTGGATCTTCCCAAAGCTGAAGGAGCCCTTAAGAGGCCGCCATCTTATTGCTGCTATTCTAGGGGAGCCTCAAAGCTTTACAACTGAGGATTTCATGTCCTGTTTCCACACATGGTTCAAAATGGCTGAGAAGTGTTTGCAAATCGGCGATTACATTGAGAAGATGTGTGCCTAGCCTCTGGAAACCGCTGTACATGAGAAAAAAATTGAAAAAAGTCCCTGGTGTTAAAATTATTGCAAGTCAGCTCGGAAACGTGTAACGTATAAAAAGAAAATAATTTTTTAATAGCCCCCTCTTGTATTTGTTGTCAAAGTTTCTTTGATGATCTTACATGATGCTTAGTTGTACTGGACAAAAGACCCATGGAGCAAGAACTAAGACCACCTAGGACATACACATATGATCTTTATAATTATAATATGATATATGGTAGATGACATACAATTAGGATAAGATATATGGTAGATGACATACAATTATGAGAATATATATGGCAGATGACATACAATTATGATAAGATTTATGGTAGGTGACATACAATTATGATAAGATATATGGTAAATGTCATTCAATTATGATAAGATATATGTTAGATGACATACAATTATGATATGATATATGGTAGATGACATGCAAGTATGATAAGATATATGTTAGATGTAAGTAATGCAAGTTATAATGTAGACACATGTGTTTAAATGCAACTATGTAATTTTCTATTCGGAGCTGTTAATGAAGTCAATATCACAGTGGAGTTGTTTTTTAATCGGGGGAGTGAAAGGGTCTTTTTCACAAATAAGTTATAGGAAGATGTACACATGACATTTGATTATCAATAGGAAGATGTACACATGACATTTGATTATCAATAGGAAGATGTACACATAACATTTGATTATCAGAAAACTGAATAGTACAAGTCTTAGAAATGCAAAGTGGATAAAATAACTGAATCACTCAGAGATCAAGACAATACAAACAACAAATATTGCAAATAAATAAAATGATATTAGGACATTTCAATTAAAACATTTACAACAATCACATAGACAATCAACTAGACAATCAATTAGACAATCAATTAGACAATCAGCTACACAATCAACTAGATAATCAACCTGAAATCCCCATGAAAACTCAAAGATCATCGAAACCGCACCCCCGAGCATGTCTGTCAGAACATCAGCACTTTGAAACATAAATCGATTTTAATTATATGTGTATGTAGGTGGACTGAAGTTTTCTTGAAGTGAAGCTATCACAGTGTGTGACCTTTAAGAACTGGAGAACTCTGGCGTGGCTAACTTGTTCAAGACAGCCTGACGTAAATGACATTGGCCAAATTTAGGTAATATTATAAATGATGTATACTTGAATCAATCAAAGTTGATATGTGCGTGAATCGATCAATGTTGGTGTAAGTGAATCAATCAATGTATGTGAATCTGTGTGTACATATTATTACATGTGTGGATCCATTCGTAGTTTTATTACAATAACTGTGTACATTAGGGGTATGACTAAAATATAACCCTATATCCCCATATCATATTTGGTGGAGCTTTTGTATTACAAATAATGAAAATATGGGTAATTTTTGTTTTGCATAAAAAAAAGTTCACCCTCCAATCGACACGAATATTTTATAACATACAAATTTTCATAAGTATAATATTGATAATTGTTACAATGTTACAATGTAAATTTCTATTGTGCATTAGTAGAAGAAATTTAATGTTCAATTTTTCAATGGAAAGTAAATTTTGTATCACTTTAATTGCACGCTCTGCACAAATATTAAAACGCTTCGTTGGTATAGAAGTTGGATCTGTGGACCATAATGTCTTTAATGACTTCAAAGTCTTTGTATGCTGCTTACAAGCTTATGATAAATTATCAAAGTCAGTAGTATTGAAACACTGGGCAGTGAACCAAATGTCAGCCCACATATCACTGATGAAATCATATGCTGCCATAGCTGTTTGCAGATACTCATCAGAACGAATGATGACAAACAATAAATTGCCCTTGAGTTCCATCTCTCATTACTGATTTTTGGAAGTGATTGAAAATTTACTTTTGGTAAGCTTCCTTTAATTTTGAAAATCCTGTAGCATTATGTTAAATCCATGTCATCTCGCCAGCACTCTTGTTCTGATTTCTTTAGTGGTGCTCCAGCATTATCAAATGATTTTTTGAGTTGTTCATACTTTTCTGCTATTGTTGAAACAAACGAGTAGCTGAAGTTTGGTGAAGTTGTTGATGCACTAAAATGATCATTCATCACATGTTTCAATATTGTATCTAGAATGTGGTGATATCATCCAATGTATACAGCTGTAGTTGTGTCAGAGGCAATCATTTTTATTCATAGAGCACAGTTTTCATTCGGGAAAAGTGGAGAAGAGTAGTATGACAGGCTAGGGCCCTAAATCAGATGGAGCCAAAGAAAGAAGAAGACAGTTTTTTTTCATTGAATATTGTCCCCCTTTTGCATTTGCCAGCTGAATAACATCTAGTCTGACCGCACTTTTTTAATTTTTTATAACAACAACCTCATATGCTTTATTTTGTATGGTCTTTCCATCAAATTGTAAACACCAGTGCTCTTTTTTAAAGTTTTCCTTGAAATTAATTTGTAATTTCTCTCCTTCTTTCATTAGGGGTTGTAGAGGGCTCTGGGCAGAGGTAGTACCTTTGATGCTCTGACAGCTGCACCCTCGTGTGGTCAAGCTCACTGGTCCTCGCTCATCTCTTAAATCTCACACGCGTGGCTCCTCGCGCCACAACCCGGGCAACGGTCTCAGCTGACCGGCTAAACCGCGTGAGGGGGTGGTGTTGACACGGCACCACTGGGCGTATGGACTTCCAAATCGAAGTCACCGGCCAGGGCGGACGAGATCAAATGCGAACCCAACGGCTACGTGTCCGTGATCAAGGCGGGCCACCGATAAGGAGGAAACCGGCTGTGGTCAAGCTTGGAGAGGGATGGGCGCCGCCAAGCATTTCTTGCCCCAGATACACCATGACTGAAAACCTAATTAGTTTTCAGTCAACAACGGTGCCCCAACGACCCATCCACGGGTTAAGGGATAGTCAAGTCAAGCCAAATCATTAGACCTTTGTAAATGCCGCTTTGAGTTGGAGTAGATATGCAAACTCCAGTTCCCAACTTTTTGGGCCTTCCTTGTACTCAATTTTGCTGCAGTCACTAAACGCACTGAAGAAGTTTTTGTCTTTTAGACTTTAATGGTTTCTCAATATCTTTACTACTACTGGAACACTGTTCTTCGCACACAGAATCTTCTGTATCCGAATTTGGTAAGTCACTTGATTCAACACTTTCTTCAGTAAAGCTTTCTGTGACTGGCACTTTCCCTTTAAGTAATTTCATTTTTCTTTGGTGAATCTTTAGTGAATCATCTTCAATAGCCTACTTTTCTTTTTGTTGAAATCTGAATTGCATAGAACTCTCTGTCTTGTCGGCACAATCACTCTCCATTCTCATCTCTTACATTAAACATCGCTGTGAAATCATAGTTTCCAGGACTTCGATTATGTCTTTCAAACTTCTTAACAACATTGTACGATCATGTCTTTTCTGCTTTTTACATCAGAAGCAATTGTTTTATATCTGTTCACGAAGATCCCAACAAGATGTAAAAATGAGAAGAGGGGCGGATGTAGCGTCTGATCACCATCTGGTTGTAGCGAAATTGAAACTGAAGCTGAAGAGATATGAGACAAGCACGGCAGACAGAAGAGTAAAGTACAACATTAACCTTCTGAAAGATCCTAAGATAAAAGAACAGTTCAACTTGGTGCTGAAGAACAAATATGAAGTGCTCCATGAACTAATGGAAGAGGAGTACAGTGTATCAAATGAGTGGCAGAAAGTAAAAGAGTCATTAAGATCAGCATGCCAAGAGGTACTGGGGCCAATGAAGCACCATCAAAAAGCGTGGATCACAACTGATACCCTGAATAAGATAGAGGACAGGAGGAAGAAGAAAGCAACAGTCAACAACAGTAAAACTAGATCAGCTAAAGGCAAAGCTCAAGAAGAATACACGGAAGCACACAACAAAGTGAAAAGAAGTATTAGGAAGGACAAGAAAGGCTATGTGGATGGATTGGCAGCTGAAGCAGAACAGGCAGCTTACAGTAGAAACATGAAAATGTTATATGACATAACAAAGAGACTTTCAGGGAAGACCAACAAACCAGAAAGACCTGTCAAAGACAAGCAAGGGAAAGCTATTAATGAATTAGATCAGCAGTTTAATAGATGGGCTGAGCACTTTGAGGAACTCCTGAACAGACCAGCACCACTGAATCCCCCTGTCATTGAACCAGCCATAGCAGATCTGCCAATCAATTGTGACAAGCCAACCAAAGAGGAGATCAGAAAAGCCATCCCCCTGATAAAAAATGGGAAAGCAGCTGGACCAGATGACATCCCAGCGGAGGCACTAAAGGCAGACCTCAATACGACAGTGGAGATATTGTACCCACTCTTTGAAAGGATATGGGAGGAAGAAGACGTACCAACAAACTGGAAGGAAGGATATCTCATCAAGCTTCCCAAAAAAGGTGACCATAGCGACTGCAACAACTACAGGGGCATCACATTGCTATCAGTGCCAGGCAAAGTCTTCAACCGAGTCCTTTTGGAGAGGATAAAAGATACAGTCGACCCACAGCTGAGAGACGAACAGGCAGGTTTCCGTCAAAACAGGTCATGCACAGACCAGATTGCAACGCTCCGCATCATAGTTGAGCAGTCCCTGGAGTGGAACTCGCCACTATACATCAACTTTATTGACTTTGAGAAAGCGTTCGACAGTGTAGATCGAGAAATCCTCCGGAAACTTCTTCGACATTATGGTGTCCCCTTAAAAATAGTTAAACTGATCGAGAAATCATATGAGGGTATGTCCTGCAGAGTTATCCATGGAGGGCAGCTAACAGACAGCTTCCAGGTACGAACAGGAGTCAGACAAGGATGCTTGCTTTCCCCATTCCTTTTCCTACTGGCTATAGACTGGATTATGAAGAAATCCACCAGGGAAAGAAGAAATGGAATCCAATGGACTTTGCTAAAACAGCTGGACGACCTGGACTTTGCAGATGACCTTGCTCTCCTTACACATAGCTATCAACAGATGCAAGAGAAAACAAATCTTGTGAATGTCACTGCAAAGGAGGTCGGCCTTAGCATACACACATCTAAAACCAAGATCCTGAAAATTAACTCCACCAGCACAAATGCAGTCACCCTAAACGGAAGTAAACTGGAGGAAGTAGAGTCCTTTACTTATCTGGGTAGCATCATAGATCAGCAGGGTGGAACAGATGCAGATGTCAAAGCAAGGATCGGAAAAGCAACAGCCGCCTTTATCTAGCTCAAGAACATCTGGAATTCCAAAGAGCTGTCTCTGAACACCAAAATTCGCCTGTTCAATACCAATGTAAAGTCAGTCCTATTATATGGAGCTGAGACCTGGAGTATTACAAAGACCACCACTAAGAGAGTCCAGGGCTTTATCAACAGCTGCCTTAGGAAAGGTCTCCAAATACGATGGCCTGACACCATCACCAATGCCAGCCTCTTAGAACGAACCGGCCAAACTTCAATAGAAGAGGAGATCAGGAAGAGAAGGTGGGGATGGATAGGCCACACATTTCGAAAGCCGGCAAGCAACATCACTAGGCAAGCATTGAGTTGGAATCCTCAAGGAAAAAGAAAGAGAGGTCGGCCTAGAAACACCTGGAGGCGAGAATTTGAAGCAGACATCACCAGGATGGGGTTCAGCTGGAAGCAGCTGGAGAGAATGGTTCAGGATAGAAGTCGCTGGAGATCTTTAGTTGGTGGCCCATACCCCGATAGGAGTGACGGGCAATGATGATGATGACGATATGAAGTTCCATTGGAATTTTTCACATTTGATCGAGACTGTCAACAGTCTTTGGTGATTTAATGCTTTTTTTGGAAATACCTAGATTTGAAAAAATTTCTTTTGCTCGTCTCGGAAGCTGGATCATGTTTGGCAAAACTGCTTTGAGACAAACCAGAAATGACACAAATACTAATTATCAAATAATAGTTGCCAACTAAAATGCTGACGGTGCATTGAACAACAAAGAACAAAATTACAGTTAAAATACTAAATGCGGGTATGACATACGATTTACTGTGCGTGTGGAGGGTGACCTTTTTTAACAGTGGAGGGTTGTTATTGATATTTGTTGTATAGATATGATAAATATCCACTTGTGGCAGTATGGGGAATAAAAATAATGAAAAAAAAAATTTTAGTCATATACCTAGTGTACATATTACTACATGTGTGGATCCATTCGTAGTTTTATTACAATAAACGTTCTAGTTGTTTGACCAACTACTTCAAGGTTTACTTCAATACAAAAAGCTTGTTACATGTGTCTATCTATATTTAATTGTAAATATTTACCATAATGCAGACAACGCAGTATTTTCTAGGTATTCTGATCATACAGTTTCATACAATATTGTGTGTAATTGAGAACATATAGTAGCTAAAATTTTAAAAAGTTTTCTAGCATTTCAAGATATTTATTATGTTACAAATCACATAGCAAGTGGAGACTAACCAAAGACAAGTGGACACATTTGTGGAGACAAACTAATAGACTAACCTCCCTTGTACCCACTACTTGTATAACTCTCTAAGTCTAAAAATAGAACTATTGATGTTCTTGTGATGTCTACTTGAGGCAAGGTCCTTCAAACCCTAAGAGTGTAGAAGTTTTATTGATTACAGTCTTAGAACAAATATATGGGTTCGTTTTGTGAGATTTA
Organism: Bulinus truncatus; assembly: GCA_021962125.1. Lineage (NCBI taxonomy): Eukaryota > Metazoa > Mollusca > Gastropoda > Planorbidae > Bulinus > Bulinus truncatus. Next base: position 1,035,816 of record JAGDYQ010000047.1, on the reverse strand, counting down.
TATGAGTCATTTGTGACGGATCAACTCTATTTTTTTATGCAAGACCTTCATTAAGATATTGTTATTAACCTTCATTTAGCTATTGTTATTGACCTTCATTTAGCTATTGTTATTGACCTTCATTTAGCTATTGTTATTGACCTTCATTTAGCTATTGTTATTGACCTTCATTTAGCTACTGTTATTGACCTTCATTTAGCTATTGTTATTGACTGCATTTAGCTATTGTTATTGACCTTCATTAAGATATTGTTATTGACCTTCATTTAGCTGTTGTTATTGACCTTCATTTAGCTATTGTTATTGACCTTCATTTAGCTATTGTTATTGACCTTCATTTAGCTATTGTTATTGACCTTCATTTAGCTACTGTTATTGACCTTCATTTAGCTATTGTTATTGACTTCATTTAGCTATTGTTATTGACCTTCATTAAGATATTGTTATTGACCTTCATTTAGCTGTTGTTATTGACCTTCATTTAGCTATTGTTATTGACCTTCATTAAGATATTGTTATTGACCTTCATTTAGCTATAGTTATTGACCTTCATTTAGCTATTGTTATTGACCTTCATTTAGCTATTGTTATTGACCTTCATTTAGCTATTGTTATTGACCTTCATTTAGCTACTGTTATTGACCTTCATTTAGCTATTGTTATTGACTTCATTTAGCTACTGTTATTGACCTTCATTTAGCTATTGTTATTGACTTCATTTAGCTATTGTTATTGACCTTCATTAAGATATTGTTATTGACCTTCATTTAGCTGTTGTTATTGACCTTCATTTAGCTATTGTTATTGACCTTCATTTAGCTATTGTTATTGACCTTCATTTAGCTATTGTTATTGACCTTCATTTAGCTACTGTTATTGACCTTCATTTAGCTATTGTTATTGACTTCATTTAGCTATTGTTATTGACCTTCATTAAGATATTGTTATTGACCTTCATTTAGCTATTGTTATTGACTTCATTTAGCTATTGTTATTGACCTTCATTAAGATATTGTTATTGACCTTCATTTAGCTATAGTTATTGACCTTCATTTAGCTATTGTTATTGACCTTCATTTAGCTATTGTTATTGACCTTCATTTAGCTATTGTTATTGACCTTCATTTAGCTACTGTTATTGACCTTCATTTAGCTATTGTTATTGACTTCATTTAGCTATTGTTATTGACCTTCATTAAGATATTGTTATTGACCTTCATTTAGCTGTTGTTATTGACCTTCATTTAGCTATTGTTATTGACCTTCATTTAGCTATTGTTATTGACCTTCATTTAGCTATTGTTATTGACCTTCATTTAGCTATTTTTATTGACCTTCATTTAGCTATTGTTATTGACTTCATTTAGCTATTGTTATTGACCATCATTAAGATATTGTTATTGACCTTCATTAAGATATTGTTATTGACCATCATTAAGATATTGTTATTTACCTTCATTAAGATATTGTTATTGACCTTCATTAAGATATTGTTATTGACCTTCATTTAGCTATTGTTATTGACCTTCATTTAGCTATTGTTATTGACCTTCATTTAGCTATTGTTATTGACCTTCATTTAGCTATTGTTATTGACTTCATTTAGCTATTGTTATTGACCTTCATTAAGATATTGTTATTGACCTTCATTTAGCTGTTATTATTGACCTTCATTTAGCTATTGTTATTGACCTTCATTTAGCTATTGTTATTGACCTTCATTTAGCTATTGTTACTGACCTTCATTTAGCTATTGTTATTGACCTTCATTGAGATATTTTTATTGACCATCATTAAGATATTGTTATTGACCTTCATTAAGATATTGTTATTGACCTTCATTAAGATATTGTTATTGACCTTCATTAAGATATTGTTATTGACCTTCATTTAGATATTGTTATTGACCTTCATTTAGATATTGTTATTGACCTTCATTTAGATATTGTTATTGACCTTCATTAAGATATTGTTATTGACCTTCATTAAGCTATTACTACTGACCTTCATTAAGATATTGTTATTGACCTTCATTAAGATATTGTTATTGACCTTCATTAAGATATTGTTATTGACCTTCATTAAGATATTGTTATTGACCTTCATTTAGATATTGTTATTGACCTTCATTTAGATATTGTTATTGACCTTCATTTAGATATTGTTATTGACCTTCATTAAGATATTGTTATTGACCTTCATTGAGATATTTTTATTGACCATCATTAAGATATTGTTATTGACCTTCATTAAGATATTGTTATTGACCTTCATTAAGATATTGTTATTGACCTTCATTAAGATATTGTTATTGACCTTCATTTAGATATTGTTATTGACCTTCATTTAGATATTGTTATTGACCTTCATTTAGATATTGTTATTGACCTTCATTAAGATATTGTTATTGACCTTCATTAAGCTATTACTACTGACCTTCATTAAGATATTGTTATTGACCTTCATTAAGATATTGTTATTGACCTTCATTAAGATATTGTTATTGACCTTCATTTAGATATTGTTATTGACCTTCATTTAGATATTGTTATTGACCTTCATTTAGATATTGTTATTGACCTTCATTAAGATATTATTATTGACCTTCATTACGCTATTACTATTGACCTTCATTAAGATATTGTTACAAACTCTTGGCCGTTGAAAAAAAAATGGGGGGAGAGGGGTCATAAAGAACTAAATGAATATCTTCACCGATCTATTTCAGAAAATAATTGGCATTTTGAAGACGAGAAAATCTACTGTGAGCTTTTGAGTGGTAATGTATTGTGTACTTGTATGACTTTATGTAGATTATATTTAGATCTCTTTCCCTCCCTCTCTCCCTCTATCTCTCCCTATATCTCTCTCCCTCTCTCTTCTTCTCTCCCCCTCTCTCCCTCTCTCTCCCTCTCTCCCCCTCTCCCTCCCTCTATCTCCCTCTCTCCCTCTTTCTCTCTCACCCTCTCTATCTCTCCTCCTCTCACTCTTTCTTCTCTCTACCACTCTCCCCCTCTCTCCCTCCCTCTCCCTCTCTCTCCCACTCTATCTCCCTCTCCCTCCCTCTCCCTCTCTCACCCTCTCTCCCTATTTCTATCTCTTACTCTCTCAGTCTCTCTCCATCTCTCCCCCTCTCACTCTTTCCCTCTCTCTCTCTCTCTATATATATATATATAAATATATATATATATATATATATATATATATATATATATATGCATACATTGATATATACATTGTTATCCATCTTTCATTTATAAAACCTCTCTACTTTCCATTCTATTATATTATAATACCATTCTTTATGTTATATTTAGATTTCATGTCTAGCAGATTGCAGAGAGAAATACAAAAACTATTAACAGAACACAAACTACCCTGTCGGTTGGTTGATTATATAGAAATGGGTCAAAATATTTCTCCTTTGCCTAATTAGACAAAATAGCCAATAAAAAGTGTTCAGATTAATTGCACAAATAGCCACTAAAAAGTGTTCAGATTAAATGAACAAATGCCAAAAGAAAAACAACGGTCCGGCAATATAAATTATAATAAGCTCATATTTTTACTGGAAATATTTCGAGGCGTGTAAATGAAAGAATTCTTTCACTACTGGAATTAGAATTTCAATAAACAAAAGCAACGCTAAGTATCACCATTAATATAGAGAGATTTCATTAAAATTGACTAAGTTAATATCACAGAATTGAAGGAGTCTTAACTGAAGTGTTGGAATGTGAAAGAAGCCGTAGAATGTAATCGACTTAAAGGGAATTTTTAGACTGACGAAAAGTTGGCAACTATGTCTTTAATATTTTGGTTCTTGGTCTGACAATTAGGCTCAGTGGCGTAGCTAGGGGGGGGGGATCGCCCCGGGTGACAGCCTATGAAGGGTTGACACTATGTCACCTCCAACAAATAAAAAAGTGGCATTTATAGCAATTTAAGTTGCATGACAATATTTATATTGAATATATGTATATACTAATAAGAACAATGTTTTTGCTTCTTCTCATAGATTCAAATGAAAATTAGACCTATAAACGAAAAATTTGGCCGATCTGAATTCGGGTTACACTTGTATATATACGTTTGCCATTCATTGGCTGAACTAAGGGGAAAAAAATCACACATGAACATGTGTTATACATAGGGAGCGACCGATATGCCTTTTTACCGATAGTCCGATACCGATATTTTCCCCCAGCATTTTTACCGATACCGATACCGATATTTTCTTTATAGGGGTTGTCCATTATTTATGTCAACAAATTTTTGGCGATTTTTACCTCACCCCCTCCCCCTTGTCAACAACTTGTCAAAATTCCAGAGACCCCCCCGTATAAATTACGTCAACATTTGATTACCCCCCACCTAAAAAAGGTGGCTTCCAAAATGTTTATGTGGCAAAATTAGTAGGAATATAGTTAGTTTAATTAAAATACTGAATGTTAAGTGAGTGTGTAACACAGAACTACAAACGCTGCTTAATTTTCCTATTTATTAAGTAATTATATTAAATTTTAAAAAGTAACATTGTTGACGTCAACTTTTCTTGACCTCACCCCTCCCCCTTGTCAACAATTGTCAAAAATTTTCTGACCCCCCCTCCCCCTATTTTGTTGACGTAATTAATGGACAGCCCCTTAACATGTGTTATTCTCGTGCTGTATGACGTATGTCAACCCATGTTCACATATTTTGTAACACTTCGCCCACGCGCGTCTTGTTTACCCCCCCCCCCCAGATACCGATATTTTTTTTAAATCAACAACAATGTCAAACGCGTGTTTTTCTCGTGCTACAGCTAATGACGTATGTCAACCCATGCTTACCCCTTCCCTGTCATATCTCGTGACACTTCGCCCACACGTAAGTCTTGTTTCCCCCCCGCCCCCCCCCCAACTTCCCATCCCAACAAAAAATACACACAGATGTTCACTAATTGTACCATTCAAGGTCATACATTAGAATTAAGAAATGCCAATCCTATTGTTTCAAGGTCATATCTCTGATGTAGACGTGACAATTTCTGTGTACGGGTTTTTTTTTTCCTTTTTTTTTAAATCTTGTCTGATCTGGTTATAGAATTGGGTTATTTACTGATTTTTTTTTCTGCAACTCTGTTGTGAAAAAAAAAAAAAAACAATGTATCGGCAGCCAAAAAACGGCCGGTCCGATAGTTAACCCATAATGCCAATATCGGTTCGACTATCGGTCGCTCCCTACAACAATCGGCCGTTCCGAAATTAACCGATAGTGCCAATATCGGTCCGATACCGATACCGATCCGATTCACGGTCGCTCCCTAGTTATACATGTACTGATGGTGAGACCGGCAACTAATTTTTAACTGCCAACTCTCTCAGCAAAGAATTATTTACTAACAGATTTTAAATATCCAGAATTATATAACAATTAAGAACATAATTTTACTATATTTCTGACTAAACAAAAAAATAAAATTATTGATCTATTGTCTAAATAGCATTTTAGATTGATCAAAATAATTTAGAACTGTCAATAAAATATGACAGTTGGCAGCACTGCAGTAGACACGCACGCCCAGCTTACGTCAGAATGTTTGTTTAGTCTCGTCACCTGTCATTCAACATCCCCCTTCCTGCCTCCCCCCCTCCCCGTACCTTTCCTTTTCCGCGAGTCGTCGTGTTATTTTAGCGATAACACAATGGGAGTTAACTCTTTAATTGCTGGTGAGGCACCAACTGAAAAGATTTTTACTGCATTTTCGAGAAAAAATGTGCTATTGTCCCCGTTTTGTGTCTGTCATCACCCTAGATCTCAGCAACCATAAGTCCTAGACCCATGGTGTATATACTTTTTTTGTAGGTCTTGTTTTAATTGTTAGAGCACTCAGCATAGCGATAAAACGTTTTCTTTTATTATTGTACATTTATGTGTTCTTTTGATACATTGGGTGTATTCGAATGCTGTAAAAAAACATAAGTCAGTACGTTTAATTAAAATATTCTAGATGTAGTGAGATTGATTGTTTTTTCTCTTTTTATTTTAAATCTTCATGTTTAATTACCCAAATCTGATTTTTTCTCACGCTTTTTCATTTAATTTCCGAAATAAAAGTAAGAAAAAAGCACTATAGTAATTTAGTTTAATTAACTCTTGTAGCTTTTACGGGGTGATTTTTTGAATGATACAATTAGTGAACATCTGCTAGGAATCTTGATTGACAGGTGCCGTGGATTAGAAACGATGGAACTTGTGTAAGATAGGGGGTACGTCATCTAAAATGTAACTGGGTTGGGAAAGGGGGAAAAAAACGCGTTAATAATAAGTGAGCATCTACTTTCTGGGATACGATAATGCAGTAAGCATGGCTTAAATCCACGGTGGTGTGCAACAAAAGATCAAACGCATTAATCCGAAGGCAATTTTTGTACCTTGTTCCAATCATTCTTTGATCCTTTGTGGCAAACATTCGTTGCTAACAATCCGTCTTGTGTAACGTTTTTTTGGAAGTCTTGAGGCGCTGTACATGCTGATGCAGTGAAGCAAGTGATACATAAGTTTAACAAGTTTGTGGAAGCCATTGAAGCTCTGTGTGATGTCGAAGAAAGCGTCGAGACAAGAGGTGCTGCGAACAATCTGTTGCCAGCTATATGCGACTTTTCTTTTATTTCGTTCTTGTTTTTCTGGGGCGACGTTTTACAAGAAGTTGACTCAGCACAGAAGTACATGCAAACACCAGGTATTACTGTGGACATGGTTGCAACCAAATTAAGGGCTCTCAAGGTCTTTTTGGAAGTGCATCGTTAGAAGGTTGTTGACAAATTCGTCCAGCAGGCATTTGCGAAATGTGAAGAACTTGATATTCCTACAGAGAAGAGAATCATAAGAAAGACAAGATTGCTAGGAGAGGAAGCAAGAGATGCTGGATTGTCATTGCAGCAGGAGACCAAGAGAGCAATATTAGAGTGTCTGGACCGTTTTCATATGGAGTTAGATACGAGAGGAAAGGCAGTGAATGACATTTTGCTGACTTATTCTGCCGTTCAGCCAGACCATACTATTTGTGCCAACGAGGAAGAAATACAGTTACCTGTTACCAAGCTCACAGCCATGTAAGATAAGCTGTCTAAAACCTACTTTATAGGATAAACCGTGTTAAACTCATGTTAGATGATACACCGTGTAGAACCTACGTTAGATGATACACCGTGTTGAACCTACGTTAGATGATACACCAAAATAAATCTACTTTATAGGATAAACCGTGTAGGATGATACACCGTGTTGAACCTATGTTAGATAATACACCGTGTTGAAACTACTTTTTAGGATAAACAGTGTTGAACTGAAATTAGATGATACACCATGTTAAACCTACGTTAGATGATACACCGTGTTGAACCTTCTTTGTAGGATAAACCGTTATGAACTTACATTAGATGACACACCGTGTTTATCCTACGTTGGATGATACACCGTGTTGAACCTACGTTAGATGATACTCCGTGTTGAACTTATGTTAGATGATACACCGAGTTGAACCTACGTTAGATGATACACCGTGTTGAATCTACTTTTTAGGATAAACCGTATTGAATTTACATTAGATGATACACCGTGTTGAACCTACTTTATAGGATAAACCGTTTTGAACTTATGTTAGATGATACTCCGTGTTGAACCTACGTTAGATGATACACCGTGTTTAACCTACTTTATTGCATAAACCGTTTTGAACTTATGTTAGATGATACACCGTGTTGAACCTACGTTAGATGATTCACCGTGTTGAACCTTCTTTGTAGGATAAACCGTTATGAACTTACATTAGATGACACACCGTGTTTAACCTACGTTGGATGATACACCGTGTTGAACCTACGTTAGATGATACACCGTGTTTAACCTACTTTATTGCATAAACCGTTTTGAACTTACATTAGATGAAACACCGTGATGAACTTATGTTAGATGATACACCGTGTTGAACCTTCTTTGTAGGATAAACCGCTATGAACTTACATTAGATGACACACCGTGTTTAACCTACATTGGATGATACACCGTGTTGAACCTACGTTAGATGATACTCCGTGTTGAACTTATGTTAGATGATACACCGAGTTGAACCTACGTTAGATGATACACCGTGTTGAATCTACTTTTTAGGATAAACCGTATTGAATTTACATTAGATGATACACCGTGTTGAACCTACTTTATAGGATAAACCGTTTTGAACTTATGTTAGATGATACTCCGTGTTGAACCTACGTTAGATGATACACCGTGTTTAACCTACTTTATTGCATAAACCGTTTTGAACTTATGTTAGATGATACACCGTGTTGAACCTACGTTAGATGATTCACCGTGTTGAACCTTCTTTGTAGGATAAACCGTTATGAACTTACATTAGATGACACACCGTGTTTAATCTACGTTGGATGATACACCGTGTTGAACCTACGTTAGATGATACACCGTGTTTAACCTACTTTATTGCATAAACCGTGTTGAACTTACATTAGATGAAACACCGTGATGAACCTACTTTATAGGATAAACCGTGTTGAACTTATGTTAGTTGATACTCCGTGATGAACCTACGTTAGATGATACACCGTGTTGAAGCTACTTTATTGCATAAACCGTTTTGAACTCATGTTAGATGATACACCGTGCTAAACCTACGTTAGATGATACACCGTGTTGAACCTACATTAGTTGATACACCGTGTTGAACTTATGTTAGATGATACACCGTGTTGAACTTATGTTAGATGATACTATGTTGAACCTACGTTAGATGATACACCGTATTGAACCTACATTTTAAGATAAACCGTTTTGAACTTATGTCAGATGATACACCTTGTTGAACCTACGTTAGATAATACACCGTGTTAAGCCTTCTTTATAGGATAAACCGTGTTTAACTTACATTAGATGATATATCGTGTTGAACCTACGTTAGATGATACACCGTGTTGAACCTACTTTATAGGATAAACCGTGATGAACTTACATTAGATGATACACCGTGTTGAACTTATGTTAGATGATACTCCGTGTTGAACCTACGTTAGATGATACACCGTGTTTAACCTACTTTATTGCATAAACCGTTTTGAACTTATGTTAGATGATACACCGTGTTGAACCTACGTTAGATGATTCACCGTGTTGAACCTTCTTTGTAGGATAAACCGTTATGAACTTACATTAGATGACACACCGTGTTTATCCTACGTTGGATGATACACCGTGTTGAACCTACGTTAGATGATACACCGTGTTTAACCTACTTTATTGCATAAACCGTTTTGAACTTACATTAGATGAAACACCGTGATGAACTTATGTTAGATGATACACCGTGTTGAACCTTCTTTGTAGGATAAACCGTTATGAACTTACATTAGATGACACACCGTGTTTAACCTACATTGGATGATACACCGTGTTGAACCTACGTTAGATGATACTCCGTGTTGAACTTATGTTAGATGATACACCGAGTTGAACCTACGTTAGATGATACACCGTGTTGAATCTACTTTTTAGGATAAACCGTATTGAATTTACATTAGATGATACACCGTGTTGAACCTACTTTATAGGATAAACCGTTTTGAACTTATGTTAGATGATACTCCGTGTTGAACCTACGTTAGATGATACACCGTGTTTAACCTACTTTATTGCATAAACCGTTTTGAACTTATGTTAGATGATACACCGTGTTGAACCTACGTTAGATGATTCACCGTGTTGAACCTTCTTTGTAGGATAAACCGTTATGAACTTACATTAGATGACACACCGTGTTTAATCTACGTTGGATGATACACCGTGTTGAACCTACGTTAGATGATACACCGTGTTTAACCTACTTTATTGCATAAACCGTGTTGAACTTACATTAGATGAAACACCGTGATGAACCTACTTTATAGGATAAACCGTGTTGAACTTATGTTAGTTGATACTCCGTGATGAACCTACGTTAGATGATACACCGTGTTGAAGCTACTTTATTGCATAAACCGTTTTGAACTCATGTTAGATGATACACCGTGTTAAACCTACGTTAGATGATACACCGTGTTGAACCTACATTAGTTGATACACCGTGTTGAACTTATGTTAGATGATACACCGTGTTGAACTTATGTTAGATGATACTATGTTGAACCTACGTTAGATGATACACCGTATTGAACCTACATTTTAAGATAAACCGTTTTGAACTTATGTCAGATGATACACCTTGTTGAACCTACGTTAGATAATACACCGTGTTAAGCCTTCTTTATAGGATAAACCGTGTTTAACTTACATTAGATGATATATCGTGTTGAACCTACGTTAGATGATACACCGTGTTGAACCTACTTTATAGGATAAACCGTGATGAACTTACATTAGATGATACACCGTGTTGAACTTATGTTAGATGATACTCCGTGTTGAACCTACGTTAGATGATACACCGTGTTTAACCTACTTTATTGCATAAACCGTTTTGAACTTATGTTAGATGATACACCGTGTTGAACCTACGTTAGATGATTCACCCTGTTGAACCTTCTTTGTAGGATAAACCGTTATGAACTTATGTCAGATGATACACCTTGTTGAACCTACGTCAGATAATACACCGTGTTAAACCTTCTTTATAGGATAAACCGTGTTGAACTTACATAAGATGATATATCGTGTTCAACCTACGTTAGATGATACACCGTGTTTAACCTACTTTATTGCTTAAACCGTTTTGAACTTATGTTAGATGATACACCGAGTTGAACCTACGTTAGATGATACACCATGTTAAACCTACGTTAGATGATACACCGTGTTAAAGCTACTTTATAGGATAAACCGTGTTGAACTTACTTTAGATGATACACCGTGTTGAACTTATGTTAGATGATACTCCGTGTTGAACCTACGTTAGATGATACACCGTGTTTAACCTACTTTATTGCATAAACCGTTTTGAACTTATGTTAGATGATACACCGTGTTGAACCTACGTTAGATGATTCACCGTGTTGAACCTTCTTTGTAGGATAAATCGTTATGAACTTACATTAGATGACACACCGTGTTTAACCTACGTTGGATGATACACCGTGTTGAACCTACGTTAGATGATACTCCGTGTTGAACTTATGTGAGATGATACACCGAGTTGAACCTACGTTAGATAATACACCGTGTTGAATCTACTTTTTAGGATAAACCGTATTGAACTTACATTAGATGATACACCATGTTGAACCTACTTTATAGGATAAACCGTTTTGAACCTATGTTAGATGATAGACCGTGTTGAACCTACGTTAGATTATACACCGTGTTTAACCTACTTTATTGCATAAACCGTTTTGAACTTATATTAGATGATACACCGTGTTGAACTTATGTTAGATGATACACCGTGTTGAACCTACGTTAGATGATACACCGTGTTGAACCTACGTTAGATTATACACAGTGTTTAACCTACTTTATTGCATAAACCGTTTTTAACTTTATTTAGATGATACACCGTGTTGAACCTACTTTTTAGGATAAACCGTGTTGAACTTACATTAGATGAAACACCGTGTTGAACCTACTTTATAGGATAAACCGTGTTGAACTTATGTTAGATGATACACCGTGTTGAACTTACGTTAGATGATACACCGTGTTAAAGCTACTTTATTGCATAAACCGTTTTGAACTCATGTTAGATGATACACCGTGTTAAACCTACGTTAGTTGATACACCGTGTTGAACTTACGTTAGATGATACACCGTGTTAAACCTACTTTATAGGATAAACCGTGTTGAACTTATGTTAGATGATACACCGTGTTGAACCTACGTTAGATGATACACCGTGTTGAACCTACTTTAAAGGATAAACCGTGCTGAACTTACATTAGATGATATACCGTGTTGAACCTACTTTATAGGATAAACCGTTTTGAACATGTTAGATGATACACCGTGCTGAAATTACGTTAGATGATACACCGCGTCAAAACAACTTTATTGGATAAACCGTGTTGAACTTATGTTAGATGATAAATCGTGTTGAACCTACTTTATAGGATAAACCGTGTTGAACTTATGTTAGATGATACACCGTGTTGAACCTACGTTAGATGATACACCATGTTGAACCAACTTTATTGGATAAACCGTGTTGAACTTATGTTAGATGATACACCGTGTTGAACCTACGTTAGATGATACACCATGTTGAACCAACTTTATTGGATAAACCGTGTTGAACTTATGTTAGATGATACACCGTGTTGAACCTACTTTATAGGATAAACCGTTTTGAACATGTTAGATGATACACCGTGTTGAAATTACGTTAGATGATACACCGTATTGAACCTACATTATAGGATAAACCGTGTTGAACTTATGTTAGAGGATACACCGTGTTGAACCTACGTTAGATGATACACAGTGTTGAACCAACTTTATTGGATAAACCGTGTTGAACTTATGTTAGATGATACACCGTGTTGAACCTACTTTATAGGATAAACCGTTTTAAACATGTTAGATGATACACCGTGTTGAAATTACGTTAGATGATACACTTTTTTGAACCTACATTATAGGATAAACCGTGTTGAACTTATGTTAGATGATACACCGTGTTGAACCTACGTTAGATGATACACCATGTTCAACTTAAGTTAGATGATACATCGTGTTAAACCTACTTTACAGGATAAACCGTGTTGAATTTATGTTAGATATTACACTGTGTTAAAATTATGTTAGAGGATACACCGTATTGAACCTATATTTCAGAATAAACCGTGTTGAACTTATGTTAGATGATACACCGTGTTGAGCCTACTTTATAGGATAAACTGTGTTGAACTTATGTTAGATGATACACCGTGTTGAACCTACGTTAGATGATACACCTCGTTGAACCAACTTTATTGGATAAACCGTGTTGAACTTATCTTAGATGATACACCGTGTTGAACCTACTTTATGGGATAAACCGTGCTGAACTTACATTAGATGATACACCGTGTGTAACCTTCCTTATAGGATAGACCGTTTTGAACATGTTAGATGATACACCGTGTTGAATTTACGTTAGATGATACACCGTATTGAACCTACGTTAGATGATACACCGTGTTGAACGTACGTTAGATGATACACCGTATTGAACCTACTTTATAGGATAAACCGTGTTGAATTTATGTTAGATGATACACTGTGTTAAAATTATGTTATATGATACACCGTATTGAACCTATATTTTAGGATAAACCGTGTTGAACTTATGTTAGATGATACACCGTGTTGAGCCTACTTTATAGGATAAACCGTGTTGAACTTATGCTAGATGATACACCGTGTTTAACCTACATTAGATGATACACCGTGTTGAACCTACTTTATAGGATAAACCGTGTTGAACTTACATTAGATGATACACCGTGTTGAACCTACGTTAGATGATACATCGTGTTGAACCAACTTTATTGGATAAACCGTGTTGAACTTATGTTAGATGATACACCGTGTTGAACCTACGTTAGATGATACGCCGTGTTGAATTTACGTTAGATGATACACCATGTTGAACCTACGTTAGATGATACACCGTGTTGTACCTACGTTAGATGATACACCGTGTTCAAGCTACGTTAGATGATACACCGTATTGAACCTACTTTATAGGATAAACCGTGTTGAACTTACGTTACGTATTGATCCTAAGTTACATGATTAACTAAGTTAAACCTGCGTTAGATGATACACTTTAATGAAGCAACATACCTGAGTTCACATAACATGATAGACTGCAATACTACATGAGGACTGTAATACAACTTTATCGATTGCTTTTCCCCACCGGCTTATAGACTTCTCAATCTAAAGTAATAAATATGTACATTTTTTGCAGTTAGAATACATTGTATACAGTTAGAATACATTGTTTACAGTTAGAATACATTGTTATGCCGTGTTGATTTTTGGAATCGATCTATTACTTTTTTTAATTAAATAAACTTTTATTTTCTTTTAAAACCCCCATGGTGCTTGATCGTGTGGATTAAAGACAAAATGAAATGGAACGAAATCATCACAAACAATGTAAAAAATCATGCATGAATGTAATGAGAATCCAAAAACAATGTAAAATATTATGTGTGAATGTATAATAACATCCACAAACAATGTAAAATATTATATATCAATGTAATGTGACATCCACAAACAATGTAAAATATTATGTGTCAATGTAATGTGACATCCACAAACAGTGTAACCACAGAACTTCCATGTCTGAGCTTGCTTAATATATTGAATCCAAGCTGCGATGGTCTGAAAATGTGATCCTATAGACCCCATAGAGATTGTCATTCTATAGACTCCATAGAGATTGTCATTCTATAGACCCCATAGAGATTGTCATTCTATAGACGCCATATAGATTGTCATCCTATAGACCCCATAGAGATTGTCATTCTATATACCCCATATAGATTGTCATTTTATAGACCCCATAGAAATTGTCATCCTATAGACGCCATAGAGATTGTCATTCTATAGATGCCATAGAGATTGTCATTCTATACACCCCATAGAGATTGTCATTCTATAGACCCCATAGAGATTGTCATTCTATACACCCCATAGAGATTGTCATTCTATAGACCCCATAGAAATTGTCATCCTGTAGACGCCATAGAGATTGTCATTTTATAGACTTTATAGAGATTGTCATTCTATAGATGCCATAGAGATTGTCATTCTATACACCCATAGAAATTGTCATTCTATAGACCCCATAGAGATTGTCATTCTATAGACCCCATAGAGATTGTGTTTCTATAGACCCCATAGAGATTGTCATCCTATAGACGCCATAGAGATTGTCATTTTATAGACTTCATAGAGATTGTCATTCTATAGACCCCATAGAGATTGTCATTTTATAGACCCCATAGAGATTGTCATTCTATAGACCCCCATAGAGTTTGTTATTCTATAGACCCCATAGAGCAGCCCCGTAGCGTGAAAATTCTACAGCAGGGGCCAGGCATTCTACTGCAGGGGCCAGGCAATAGCAGGGGGACCAGGTAATACATTTTACTAAGTAGAACAAATTAGCAGGGGGGCCAGACGAAACGTGGCCCTCCCGCACGCTACGAGCCTGCCATAGAGATCGTCTTGAAGTTTAGACACGGGTGGACGTAAAAAGAAAGGTCTAAAGTTAACTTTAAAACAAAATAAAATGGGCCAATCTATACCCATAGCCAATTAGATCCACTCCTTGCCTCCTGCTTTCAGAAAACTTTACCCACTATCTTAAGGCGGAAAGAGCTCGATGACATCATGATAATCGTGTGGCAAAGAGCTTGATGACATGATAATCGTGTGGTTAAGAGCTTGATGACATCGTGATAGTCGTGTGGTAAAGAGCTTGATGACATCATGATAGTCGTGTGGTAAAGAGCTTGATGACATTGTGATAGTTGTGTGCGGTAAAGAGCCTGAAGACATGGTGATAGTCGTGTGATAAAGATCTTGATGACATCATGATAGTCGTGTGGTAAAGAGCTTGATGACATCATGATAGTCGTGTGGTAAAGTGCTTGATGACATCATGATGGTTGTGTGGTAAAGTGCTTGACTGTCGACCTGAGGGTCACGGCTACGATCTCTAACGAGAACCAATAGAATTTTTTTCAGGTCATAGTGAAAGTTCCCTCCCTTGGTGCCTTAATCGCCATCACACTATTATGATGGAAATGAAAGACGTGCACTTCAAAACCAGCACCATGTTGGTTTAGAGGATCTAGAAAATAAAACACACTTACATGGACTTAACAGATTCATGGTGAACACTACCCTATTTACAGATTCATTGTGAACACTGCCCTCTTTACAGATTCATGGTGAACACTGCCCTCTTTACAGATTCATGGTGAACACTTCCCTCTTTATAGATTCATGGTGAACACTTCCCTCTTTACAGATTCATGGTGAACACTGCCCTCTTTACAACCGAGTATGAGTGTCTGCCTTGGTTCATCAAGTCACTAGAGGACCCACTGTCACGGGTTGTGACTAATTTGTCGAAACCATTCCCTTTGTTCAGACCCTTGACTCACCCAGCCACCCCCTAAATAACATTAATACGTTTATTATACAATGTATAGTAGTATACGTTCCCGTTCTCCCACCACCACCCTTTTTACCCCACCCCCGTAATTGCGTCATATCGCAGGTGGACAGCGGAACTCAGATGAAAAACCTCCGTCGACGAACAGTGCGACGGTTGGCAGAAATACGTTACATTCCACGGGGGATTCTCTCTGACCACTCGACTCCTGTTCAAATGCCGACAAAGGATAGAAGTCCAGTTACTTCTATCTTTGTCGGTATGACGTACCTCCACCTCCCCCCCCCCATCTAAGCTCCACCCCCTGATTTGACACAAACAGATATTATAATTGATTGGCTAGGGGTCACGTGGGAAAAGTGATGTAAGTAATGTAAGATAGTTTTATGGACATTCGACCGAGAGTCCTAGTGGTGTGCAGTCGACATTCGACTGAGTGATCTCTGAGGAGAGAGTCGATTTGTGAGAGACATTCGACTGAGTGATCTCTGAGAGAGAGTCGATTGATGTGTCTCTGATTGGAAGTGAGAGAGAAATAGAAAGAGAGAGAGTTAGATCGTGATAACGTCATTTTTCCTTATTCATTTTATATTGGATTATTTTGCTGCATTTTGGATTTTCTTTGCTTATGATATAAGTCACCAGATCCCTGTTACGGGCTGGTGCCTTTGTATAAATAAAATATATCTGGTTGTTGTACCCACGACTTGTTGAATTGATATCATCACTTGTTTTACGTTTAATTGCTGGTGAGACTGAGTGTGGTAGAAACACAAATACAAATACGGGTCATCACTGAGTCAGCCCTCTTAGCAACAAGCCAAGGGCACCCTCATAGGGGTCCTCAACACCCAGATAAAAAATAAAGACCCACACTTGAAATGAGGACCCACAGATGAAATGAGGAACCACAGATGAAATGAGGAACCACAGATGAAATGAGGAACCACAGATGAAATGAGGAACCACAGATGAAATGCACTATGTTGAAAGTATTTTCTGTGATTTGGTTAGACGAATCATGTTTATTTGCGCATGATTCCTTTTCACTAAAATGTCTGTGGATGTACCTGCAAACGTCTATTAAATACCAAACACCCTCTATACTCCATACACCCACTATACTCCATACACCCTCTATACTCTATTCACCCTCTATACTCTATTCACCCTCTATACTCTATACACCCTCTATACTCTATTCACCCTCTATACTCCATACACCCTCTATACTCCATACACCCTCTATACTCTATACACCCTATATACTCTATACACCCTCTATATTCCATACACCCTCTATACTCCATACACCCTCTATACTCCATACACCCTCTATACTCCATAGTTCATACACCCTCTATACTCCTATCTCCCGTGACGGTCACCAAGCTCAAACTAATATGAACAAATTATTGTAAAATATTTCAATTTTCCTTTCAACCACTTTCCCGCGAATTAGGGCCGTCAAGTGTATTAAAACGTTCATAATACGAATATAACCTTAATATTCAAACACTGTTGGTGTTTTGTTTTGTTTTTTAATCGGGCCTTTTTATAGATAGGCAAACTATCCGGCTGATTCTCAGCTCCTTCAAACGATATGCTACGTCCCTGTTAAGACTTTCGTTGATCTAATAAACATTTTAAGTGTACTATGCTACTATTTAAATGTAAACAGTTTCCAGACCGTCGTGTGATCCAGTAGTTCTGCAAGAAATGTTGTGGACAAATTTTACAGGTAGACATGTCTACATTACTAGCAATAGGGCCGCTACATGTGAGGAGCCCTGAACAAAAATAACTACAAAAGTTTAGGTACAGAGAGACAAGCATCTGCAAGCAGCGACTTTGATAACATTTTGCTAGAATACAAATCAAATTGTGTGGTTCTAAGAGTTCTGTGCTGCCTATGTGTGGAAATATAAATATTTATTGAAGTAAGCACATTTTATCAGTATTTATTCATTTGTTTTTACATATAAATTTATAATAAATAAAAAAGTAAAAAAAAAATTAAAATAAAGATTACAAAATTTATAAGTAATAGCTATGTAAGAAAATAAAATACCGCTGTATACATGGCGAGATAATTTGCAAGTACTTTATACTACATTAAATATATATATATATATATATATATATATATATATATATATATATATATATATATATATATACAATAACTGTAGAATTTTTTTCCATGGACAATTTTGTAAAGAAGCATGATAAATATATTGTATAAGAGGTAACACAGCTTGATATAGCACGCAATGACCAGATAAATATATTGTACGGTAACACAGCTTGATATAGCACGCAATGACCAGATAAATATATTGTATAAACGGTAACACAGCTTGATATAGCACGCAATGACCAGATTTTTCTTGGAGTTGCCTGGGACAAAAGGCAGGTTTCAGGTGAGACAACCTGTGACAGGTAATGCCTGAGACAAAAGGCAGGTTTCAGGTGAGACAACCTGTGACAGGTAATGAGTAATATACTCATGCTTTATATGTTCATCAATGACTTATGACTTATACCCATAATTAATGTATTCATCATTGATATGTGACTAAGTAATATAGTCATAGTTTAGATGTGACTAATATAGTCATAGTTTATGTGTGTATTATCTGTGATTTATATTCTCATATTTTGTGTTAATTTGTATGTTTATGAGTTATAATATAGTCATAGTTCATGTGTCAATCAGTGTTTTGTAAGCAATAATATACCAGTACCAATATTAATAATATAGCAGTACTAATAAATACCAGTACAAATACTAATCGTATACCAGTACCAATATTAATAATATACAAGTATTAATAATATACCAGTACTAATAATAATAATATACCAGTACTAATAATATACCAGTACTATTAATATACCAGTACTAATAATATACCAGTACTAATAATATACCAGTACTAATAGTATACCAGTACTAATAATATACCAGTACTAATATTATACCAGTACTAATACTAATAATATACCAGTACTAGTACTAATAATAAACCAGTACTAATACTAATAATATACCAGTATTAATACTAATAATAAACCAGTATTAATACTAATAATAAACCAGTACTAATATTGTTGAGTCTGAGATGGAACACCACATGCTGGGTATTTACCAAGGGATGTAACAACCGGAACATGTCTTGGCTAAACGTCTGGTCACCTTATTAATTATACGAAATTATCTTTTAAGTTAATCAATTACAAACAGAAGAATAAATAGGTCACAATAGTGTCCTTGATCTAGATTAAGGGTTTGACCCACTCTATAGTGTCATGTTGATCGTTGCCAATGACGATCCTGGGAAAGGTCACGTGCTGAGTTTCAGTTGGTTGAAATACAGTGTGGGTCTCTGCCTGAAGACTCTGGTAAGTTCGATCAGCTAAAGTTGTTATTGCAGGTATTGATTGTTCACTGGAGGCTGTGTAAAACGTTGTGTGTGGTAGTGAAACAGTTGACACATGAAGCACAACAGTTGTATTGGCAAGAGCCTGTGAGTTTATAGACAATTATAAATATAGGTCAGTTCACTAATTATAGAAATTGTGCCCCGCTTCCCATTGTAGTATTACATAATAAGTGATATGACCCCCCCCTGCCCACCCAGATAATTGACGACTTTTTATGAAATATTTTATTGTTTCATCATCATCATTATCATTAAACCTTTAACCTATCTGATCGTAGGAAGAACGGACAGACATATTTCTACATAGGGGCCGTCCATAAAGTACGTCACGCTATTTTTGACGATTTTTGACCCCCCCTCCCCCCCTGTCACAAAGTGTCACAAATTTCGGGACCCCCCCCCCCCTAAAGTACGTCCCACTTTCGAAAATTTTTTTTTATTAAGAACTAATTAAAATTTAATCGAAAACTTAAATCGCACTTCACTATTAAACTGCCTTAAAATATAAATATTAAAAGAACTATCAGATTATTAAATGAGTTTAATAGTAGAATAACTAATTGTCAATAGTTGTATCAGTTATTCTTTGAAACAGTAACTCAATCAATTGAATTTGAAAAAAAATTGCAAAAATTAGATTGACAATTATATAATAAACATCATTTATCTGCTACCTATTCATTTACAATGGGTGAGGTGAACTTTGAGATAATCTTCCGATTATGCATTCTATTGACACAGGATAAGAAGTAGATTAGCGAAACTTGACCTCAACCAGTGATTAAATAATAAAAATTGGAAACAAAACAATGTGACTAAAAAAAGGACTAGATTGACAAATTATGTGATCAGCTCTTGTGCTATATTGAATATGTTTATAGTGGACCTGTGAATTATGTTTAATTAAAAAAAAATTCACTAGACATCATCCATCCATAGTGAAGTGAAGTGTTCATCCATAGTTAAGAATGACATAAATCTTTCCGCATCATAGTTTCCTGGAAGGATAGTTGCAGACAGATCAACTTCATCCTCATCTAGCCACTCAACATTCTCTGAATGTGCATTTTCCATTCAGCCAATAATTGCCATGAGTTCTCTTTGCCTTCTAGCAGCGATTCTAAAAGGACGAATGCGTTTTATCTGAGTTGATTCTGGAAAATTTGGGGTTGGCACATTCTCCTAGGAGACGGGTGGTCGAGTGGTATAGAGCGCTCGACTGTCGACCGGAGGGTCCCGGGTTGGAATCTCAGTGAGAACCTTAGGACTTTTTCAGGTCCTGGTGAAAGTTCCCACGTCCACCCAGCTTTAAATGGGTACCTGACTTTATGTTGGGGGAGTAAAGGCGGCTGGGAATTGTGCAAACCACACAACCCCTTCATATGCCTAGGTTATTGAAACAGATGAATTCTACACTTCATCTGCTCCGATGGCCCTTTAGGGCTAAGGAAACTTTACTTTTTTACATTCTCCTGCGCCCGAGCTCTGTGTTATCCTGTATGTTTTTTCAACATTGTTTATGAGGCAAAGTATAAGTGACACACTTTGCAAATTCGATCATGTATGCTGGTCTGCAAAGATGGACAATAAGGATCATATGGTTGCACTTTAAAAACTCCTGTTGGTCTTGGCATAATGTCATCAAATTTGAGAGTTTGTGCCACAAACAAACAATGAGAGAAATGTATGTGCATCTGCATCTGCTCTTTCTGAAGCTCTGAGTCCATCAGTTTTTGGTTGATTGGGATTGGATTTGGAGGAGGAAATAATCTCGAAGGTAAAACGTTGAAAAATGAGCTCCGTACTTTGTCGCAACATTTTATGTCCTGACATTTCACAATTTGAGTGAAGTATTGGCTGGTGAGAACATGATGGTCAAACAATTCTTATCCTTCGACATCAGTCCTGCTGCATCCAATTCAGATTTCTCAGGGTTGATATATTCTGCAACTGTTGGAAATTGGTCAACAATCACATGCGACCAGATTTCAGCTAAAGTTTCACCTGCAAACTTGAAGTTTGTTCTTTCCAAATCCTCATTTATTGTTCTGCCCTGCGGATCAAAGTGAATGCCATAATGTTCATTTGGCAATATGACACCAGACAGTTCGCTGCTAAATGGAGCCATTCGATGTTCCACGCGATTATAAGCACTTCTTCCTGGTGCACTGGTTGCAAGGAATAAGGCATCAATATTATTTTAACGAAGTGATGGATTCAGTGATGTTAATCCTTGTCCTTGTCCTTAAGGACCATTTTTCAGTCCTTATCCTTGTCCTGGTCCTTGGCAGACAAGTCCTTATCCTTGTCCCTGTCCTTGCTCTTTCAGTCCTTACAAGGACCTGCTTTGTGGTTTTTAATAAAAAAAAATTTTTTGCTATGCTTAGGCTGGTGCTATATTTAAAATCAATGCCAATCTATGGCAATGCACTCTGCATGTATTTATAATATATTATCTATGGTGCTGCCATTTCTAGACTTCCTTTTCTTTTTGTTTCCGGTTTATTATTGGCGGCATATTTCTAATCTCATAAATATAAATTGATTTTTTAAAAATTTAATTATAAAAAAATAATGGCTCCGCTTCGTATACCAAATGTAATTAATTTTGCCTATACCGACTTTAGTGAAGATAAGGTTAAAAATAAGTGGAGTGCAAAATGTTGCATTTGTCGCAAAATAATTCAAGACAATATCAACGTGACTTCAGGATTTACAAAGTAAGTGTGCTTTGTTTAGCCTCAGTAGTAATTTTTTCAGATTTTTGAATTAGTAGTATTACGCATTTTAGTAGTCTTGCTACATGTTCTTAATAATTTTAATTACGCCTTATACGGAAAATACCGTATTATCGCAAACAATGTTCAAAATTCAAGCATACAGTAGCAATAGTTTATCAACAGAAGTAATTAATAACAATATACATTAAGTATTTTGATTGAAGAATATATGTAGTCGCCTTAGATAACGCGCACACGTAGATAATGCGCAGGAGGGTTGCGCTGTTTGTAAAATCGTGTATAGCGCGCGCGTTATATACGTGAAAATACGGTACACGTTGCCTGTGTAGAACTTTTTTAGGCCTAAATTTTATATTTTTATATTCAACTCAACAGACATCTGTCCAACCGTCACGAGGATAAGTGCAAATTTTACCAAAGAGAAACGTCTCGACCAACAACATCTGATCAGTCACAAATCACAGATTTCACAAGTAGTCCCTCGAATAGTGAATGATTTCAGTCTGAATGGAAAGGTTAGGCACGTGATTACTGATAACGCGAGCAATATGTTGAAAACCATGTGTCTTTTTTTCCCATCTGAAGAAAAAACGCCTCCAGTGGACACATATGTTGATGATGATCAGCTGTGGGAGGATTTGCCTGATGAGGAACCTGATTCACTGACTGAAATTGGAAGCCGACTTGCATGCTTCAGTCATTCACTGCAGCTGGTTGTGCGAGGTGGCCTTGAGAAGACCACCAGCTGTAGATCAGCACTCTCAAAAATTTCGAAATTAGCCAATATTGTTCATCAAAGTGCATTATTTCGAACGGCTTTTGAGGACATTTTCAAGTGTGGAAACATGGTAAAGTTAATTCCAGCAACAAACGACACTCGTTGGAACAGTGTATATAGACAGCTGGAAGCAGTTGTCGACTTAGACCAGGCAAAATTGATGGATTTGCTGCGACAAACATCACATGAAAATCTTATAATGACAGCCAAGGAATATGGACAAATCCAAGAACTTGTTGATGTTCTTGCTCCATTTGCACAGGCGACAGATATTGCACAGGGAGAGAAAATGGTTACAATTAGTTGTGTGGTCCCGACCATTTTCAGCCTTCGCCGCTTTCTTTCTCAGCAGCTGAATAAAGTTACGTACCACCATTCTGTCCTAAATGAACTTCTTTGCCAGTTGGATGAAAGGTTTTTCATGCTGTTCAAGCGTCTTGATATGACAAATCACTTGACTCGTCAACAAACTTCAAAGTCGTTGTCATTTGACAAAGCATTTTTATCTTAGCATCTGCAGCAGACCCCCTATATGCTTTTCACTGGCTTACTGACCACCCAGGACCTCAAGATGTGAGAGACAACCTACGACATCGAATAACTGGTAAGTTGATGATTTTATTTTTTATGATTGTTTGGCAGTTAATGTGCAATGCTGGAGTTGTAAATTTGTGTCGTTGTTTATGGCAATTTTTTACAAAACGTTATTCATTCATTGCTCCTAGTAACCACTTGGCCAGTGCTAGTCACTCATTTATTTTTAATTAAAGCAAAATGTTTACCTAATGCATATGTGTATAATTGTACATAGTTGTAAACGGTTTTTTGTTTTTTACAGCTGAGCTCACTGTTTGCCGACCAGCATCTTCTATTTCCACATCAGCCGAGTCGCACAAGCCAACTCCAGCTCCCTCGGAAAGTCAACCTTCTGCGAAAAAAGCCAGAGTCTCCCTCTTTTCACATTTTAAAAACAAGTTGGAGACTACTGTAGAAGATGCAGCTGTTAAGAGTGAGAAACAGCTGCAGAATTACCTGGAAGTTATAAATTCATCATCATTTAATGCAGACGAGTGCAAACTGTCAGACATATATAAGAAACCGGAATTTTCATTGCTGCAGCCATTGCTGGCGAGACTGTTTTGCGCTCCTGCAAGTTCAGCTCCAGTAGAACGAGTCTTTTCACAAAGTGGATTGTTTTTACGACCACACAGAGCTCGTATGAGTGATTCACTATTGGAGGCACTTGTGTTCCTCAAGTGTAACGCTTGACATTGACTAACATTATGATTTTGTTGAATGCACTACATAACATGTATATACATGAAATTTAAATAAATTTTGTTGTTAAAGAAATATTGGATTTTATTGTTTTATGAAATCCTTGTTTTAGTCCTTGTATGCAAAGTCCTTGTCCTTGTCCTGGTCCTTGATGCAAAGTCCTTGTCCTTGTCCTGGTCCTTGGCAGGCAAGTCCTTGTACTTTGTGTCCTTGTCCTGGTCCTGGTCCTTGCACTTTGTGTCCTTGTTAACATCACTGGATGGATTGCAACTTCAATTACGGTAATTTTTTGTATTATAATACAAATTCCAAATTTCTTTATCAGTGATATAGTTATGCAGCAGACAACAAAGAAATAATAACACTTCCGTAAGGCTACTGATAAAACAAGGCTTTGCAACAGTTTATTAGCGGTCCTAACTAGCATGAGGAATTGTGAACAAAACATTGAAAAGATATGCATTTCATGCTATTTTGACATAAAACTAATTCAAGTGTTTCACAATTTTTTTTGAAAATTATTTTTAAAACTATTAAGTTTTACTGAAAAAATAAAAAATTAAATTAGAAATAAAATTAAAAATATATTAAAAATGTGACGTCACACTTGGCCTGACCCCCTCTCCCCCCTGTCACAAACTGTCACACTTTCTTATACCCCCTCCCCCCCCTTGGAGCGTGACGTACTTTATGGACGGCCCCATAGTTGTCTATCCTGCGTGGCTGTCTTTAATTCATTCATTGGTAGCCCTGTCCATTCTTTTACATTGTCAAACCAACATTTCCGCTGGCGCCCTATGCTACAGTCCGTTGAAGATTTTTTTTTTACAAGCTATTATCTATTGACACATTTTATTGTTTACTTGCGATAATTAACTCGCACCTACACCCCCCTACCCCCCACCCCCGGCCCTCTGTATAACGGATTATAATGACAACCTGAGCAATTATACCATTAAATATATATATTGAATAAATCTGTTACTTCAATGGCCAGCCTTTTAATTGTCCATATTGAATGACCAATGTAATACATCAGGGTGGCCAGACATGATGAGAGTCACTATCCGTCTTTTAATTAAATTTGGTCAATGTATCAAATGTAGTCGTTAAATAAACTGTCTCAGTGGAAGCCGTACAGACTTACTGTAGAGCGACATGCAACTTGTTATGTTACTTACTGTTGACTTGTTATGTTATGTTACTTACTGTTTACTTGTTATGTTATGTTACCTACTTTTGACTTGTTACGTTATGTTACTTACTGTTGACTTGTTATGTTATGTTACTTACTGTTTACTTATTATGTTAATTACTGTTTACTTGTTATGTTATGTTACTTACTGTTGACTTGTTATGTTATGTTACTTACTGTTGACTTGTTATGTTACTTACTGTTGACTTGTTATGTTATGTTACTTACTGTTGACTTGTTATGTTATGTTACTTACTGTTGACTTGTTATGTTATGTTACTTACTGTTGACTTGTTATGTTATGTTACTTACTGTTGACTTGTTATGTTACTTACTGTTGACTTGTTATGTTACTTACTGTTGACTTGTTTTTTATGTTACTTACTGTTGACTTGTTATGTTACTTACTGTTAACTTGTTATTTATGTTACTTACTGTTGATTTGTTATGTTACTTACTGTTGACTTTTATGTTACTTACTGTTGACTTGTTATGTTACTTACTGTTGACTTGTTATGTTACTTACTGTTGACTTGTTATGTTACTTACTGTTGACTTGTTAGTACTTGGTCCAATGACACCCACGGCCAGTAGTACAATAAACAACAGTAAAATACAAGTGATGGCCACTGCTGTTATAATTGAAGCCAGCAGAACTTTCCTCCATGGAACTCTCTCTACCTGACTGTTGATATTGATTGATGTTGGCCGACTAGGGGATCCTCGCTCTGAGCTCAGACGTTGAAACTTGAACAAATTGTTCCGTGGGCTTTCAGCTTTCCCACGGTACTCCAAGTTTTTTGGTAGAGGTAAAGGTCGTTTGTTCGACCTGAAAGGTTCAAGGTCCTCAATATTCCAGTACGTAGGAAATGATAACCGCGTGCTGTCAGAAGGCAATATGGTGGGAGAATAAAGTGTCTGTGAGGGGATGGACACATTGAGGTCTGATTCCGTATCTGGTGGTTTGGTTCGGGGTTTGAAGTTGTAATATGTTCGGTTAACATACGGATGTGCAGACTGTGTGCTGCCATGTTTAATGTCCAGCTGTTTCTGTAATGCTTCACTGACCACACGTTTGATATCGGCTGTGTAACCTTGAGATGGTGCGTCCATTTTGTTGAAGCTTTAAACTAAAACTTCTTACAATTTCAAATGTTTAATTGGGTTGAAAGTTCACAAGTAAATCAACATTGTCTATACAGTGTATTTATAATACCTGAAATGAACAAATATAAAATATATTAGCAGATGTCAGTCTAAATACATTAAACAAAATATATAGAATAAGATATCTCTATTTGTTTACTGTCATAGTTAGTTTGTGTGTGTAGATTAGTTGTGTGTATAATATATTATTTTCATGGTACTTCTGTTTCTTGGTAGGTGTATCTATTTCAGCCTCTTCGGAGTATATGATTCAACTAACTTGACTTGGTGTATATTATTATATTATTAAGTATCCACATGTATGAGACGAATCACAAGTATAAATTACTGAGTAGACTTCTAAGTATTAAACATATATATATTTATTTATTCAATCTATGGAAGTACATACATGGTATAAAAATGATGTGAGATGAATAATCAAGTCCGTCTACTTGTTTCTACCAAAATCTATCGTCCAATAATTATCGTCTGTTGATTCCCACTTCCGCTAAACTAAGTGGCCAGATAATTAAAACCATCTCTGTGCCAACTGTAAATTCTCTAGCCTAAACTGATTATTACATTTACTTAACTATGATTTTACCAACTAAATTTACAAAAATAAGAAAAAGAACTTAAACACTGAAACTTTTAATAATTTTGTAAGACTAATTTGCGCCGCCACTGCCAGCATGACAGGATGTTGTGTTCCTGCCACACCAGCCTTATTGGTAGTGCATGATGAGTGTCTTCCATGCCTACAAAACGGCTGGGTAAGTGTCCCGCTACCTCTGCCGGCATGGCAGAAAGGATTTTAACATTCCCAAACTGGCCCAAACAGCAGGATGTGTTTACTTACTGCTGATCCTGGTGGTTTGATTTGGGGTTGCCAGAAATGGCAGTTTGAGAGTGTACTTGAGTGTGATAGAGTGGAAGGGTGTTGTGGAAGGGTGTTGTGTACCGAACATATCCATCAACACCCCCTGCTGCGAATACCATGGTTGTCACCTGGGAATTGATGCTTGCATTGAACCTAAAATATTTTGCGGGTACATGTACCTAAGTGGATTAGTTTAAGAAGATATGATTTAAACTATACAAATATCAAGTCTAAATGAATTTGTTAAAAAACCCTTTGGACTTGAAGCTGATAATTGTTCAAGCAAAATATCAGATATATGAGGCTCAACTCTGGCCATCAGATGTACCTAAAATCGTTAGACCCACCAAATCTGACTGAGACATGCAACAGGTGAAAAGTCTTTTTAATAAAACTCTCGACCATCTAACTAGATATTTTTTAAAAGTCTAAAGAAAACGCCAAAAGCTTAAATAGTAATAATAGTAGAAATGAAATAAAAGTAGTTTTATTAAAAAACGAAATACAATGTATCAGCATTTCAGAAATAGTTGGGAAAATCTACATCTTTAGAAAGCAAACTATAAAGAATAATAATAAGGTTGAAACTTTGAAATTATATACCTTTTATGCTTAAAAAAATGTAACCAGGATTATGATGGTTTTATTCACCATTCTACATTAAATTGGTATACATTCTACAGTATATTGCTATACATTCTACAGTATATTGATTTACATTCTACAGTACATTGCTATACATTCTACAGTATATTGATTTACATTCTACAGTACATTGCTATACATTCTACAGTATATTGATATACATTCTACAGTACATTGCTATACATTCTACAGTATATTGATTTACATTCTACAGTACATTGCTATAAATTCTACAGTACATTGATTTACATTCTACAGTACATTGCTATACATTGTACAGTATATTGATTTACATTCTACAGTACATTACTATACATTCTACAGTATATTGATTTACATTCTACAGTACATTGATTTACATTCTACAGTACATTGCTATACATTGTACAGTATATTGATTTACATTCTACAGTACATTGCTATACATTCTACAGTATATTGATTTACATTCTACAGTACATTGCTATACATTGTACAGTATATTGATTTACATTTGACAGTACATTGCTATACATTCTACAGTATATTGATTTACATTCTACAGTACATTGATTTACATTCTACAGTACATTGATTTACATTCTACAGTACATTGATTTACATTCTACAGTACATTGATTTACATTCTACAGTACATTGATTTACATTCTACAGTACATTGATTTACATCTGTTTTTTTGTTGTCTATCTTGTAAAATAGAGCTCAGTGATAAGCTAGATAAGCAATAAGTTCAATAAGTTCAGGTGCTAACTGCTTAGGAAATATTTTCGATATTTATTTGTGAAAATTAATTGAAATAAACAAATAACAAGTACAGATAATAAACAAATAACAAGTACAGAAAATAAACAAATAACAAGTACAGATAATAAACAAATAACAAGTGCAGATAATAAACAAATAACAAGTACAGATAATAAACAAATAACAAGTGCAGAAAATAAACAAATAACAAGTACTGATAATAAACAAATAACAAGTACAAATAATAAACAATTAACTATTACAAATAATAAACAAAAAAGTAGTACAAATAATAAACAAATAACAAGTACAGATAATAAAGGAAAAGAAAAAATTATTTTTTAAATTGTGTGAATGTTTTGTTTTTTAAATACAATGCTACAGATTATATACAATAACCTGTGTGCATTACTTGTATTCTACACATTTACTTGTCTTATAATTCACTGCATGTTAAAACTTAAAAAAAAAACTTTGTATATTTGTAATAAATTATCAATGTTTTATTTTTATTTCTATTTGTTAACGATATGATAAACGGATTTAGTTATAGTGTAATAATAAACCATATCATTCATTTTGATTTTTCTTATAAGCTTACAACTTTGTACAGAATAGAGTTTATTGGTGATGATTTCAAACTTTGTACAGAACAGAGTCTATTGGTGATGATTTCAAACTTTGTACAGAACAGAGTCTATTGGTGATGATTTCAATCATGAATTTAAATATTATTATTAACATTCTATTACTAAAACTTAGTATATAACTGTGTAAGATAATTTAAATACATGCCTATCGCATAAATAAAAGCTAAAGGAAATTCTGAATTTAAAAGTAAATTACATATTTTAAATGCTATTCAAGCAAATAAATACGTTTCAGCTCATTTTGTTGCTGTATTACTATTGGGCATAAATGCATGATGAGTAGACTCGCTGAATCCATTGATCCTACATCGTTACAATCTTGTCATTGTAAAAGATGACAAAGATCCTGAAACATCCACCTCTGTATAAGAACGTATGCATTATACAATCTACTAAAGCTTTTTATCCTTTTAAATCATATTTAAAACGTCAGAGATATTTCATTTCTAAAAAAAAACGAATGGATGAGCGTTATTGGAAACAAAAGCAAATAACAATGAAGGAAAAATGTTTAGCCTATAATAGAAAACTAATTGAATAGCGATGCCCTATCTGTATAATCTTTGGAAAATACAAACAATTATAGAAATTATATTGAATAAATAAAGTGTGTGAGCCGCCAGAGTGTATCTTTTGTATTAATAAAAAGACGAAATTTTAACATTTCAATTTTGTAACGTCTCTCAAACTCTGTTTATTGGTGATATTAGTTTATCCACATTGCCAATATAGGATCATGTCGACTTACTTGTCCACTCAAACCACACCGGTCTGATAATCCCATCGTCACGTTTGTAATTACAATGGGTCAGTTCATGTCAAGCTGATAAAGTTTTTTTTCCATTCTCAGGATATCAGATTACCCTTGAAATCTCGTGTCACCCTCGTGTCTCTACTAGTCACTGAATTTACATTCCCCCATATTATTATTGGCCC
Source organism: Bulinus truncatus (assembly GCA_021962125.1). Classification (NCBI taxonomy): domain Eukaryota; kingdom Metazoa; phylum Mollusca; class Gastropoda; family Planorbidae; genus Bulinus; species Bulinus truncatus. The sequence goes on along the minus strand of JAGDYQ010000047.1, from coordinate 1,005,204 downwards.
TGTCTGTGATACAATAAATTGTAACTGTCAAATAGTATATTTGTGAGAGCCTATCGCTTACACAATTACACTTGTATCAATTATAAAAACTATACACGATCTGTTTAATTGTATTATTGTCTCTGCCGATCCAACTCTTGTGAATCATGATAGTAGAAAGGCTCTTAACAAAGGAGTACTACCTTGTCAACCCTGACGGCCGCACTTAATGTTCTGTTCTAGTTGGTACGGCCGTCAAACTGATATATATATATATATATATATATATATATATATATATATATATATATATGTAAGCGAGCCAACCAAGCCAAACCCGTCACAAATTACGCTTTAATAACCAAACCTACCAAACCAAACAGCCAAACCAGCTTACTAAACCAACCAACCGAACCAACCAATCAACCAATTAACCAAACCAACCAAACAAACCAAACCCACCAAATCGACCATAGCAAACCAACCAACCAAACCAAACCAAACTAAACACCATTAGGTAAAGATATGGGTGCTAATTTATGTCACCCGTTACGTTTAACAGTGAATTCTCTCAATGTTAAAATCAAAACGACGCATTAAAAAAAAAAGCTTTTATAAAAATGCACTGAAAATTTTAAAATAACTAATTTATTATGCCATTCTGCAGCACATAGGCAAGTTGGTGTGGCACGATACAGCACCCGCGCGCAAGTTCAATTCTGCTTTACTAGTACGAAAATAAAAAATTGTACCATCCGGAAATGGCGTCATAGAGGATTTTTATTTACAGCGACGGCGTTCCCATTCTGCAAAATAAAAACTGTAACATCGGAAAGTGACGTCATAGAGGATATCCCAAGTGCAGAATTATTGTTTTATTTTATTTTCTGCCATATGCACAGCTGACTTCCGGGAAATGACGTCATAGATCAATTATATCGACGGCTTTCACGGAAGTCGTTTATTTATAGCGACGGCTTCCCCATAACACTTCGCCCGCACGGACGACAAGATAGCTGCTTTATTAGTAGGATATATATATATATATATATATATATATATATATATATATATATATATATTAGGGCTGTACCGGAATCCGATTCCGGTTAAAATGTGCTGGATTTAAGCCGGATTTCTTTGTTGTTTGAAATTTGTAAGAAATTTTTTTTAGCGCAACATAATTTTGAAATATTTAGCGCTATACAATTAAATTAAAACAATAATTTCCTTTGCTTTTTTAAAACTACAATAACGTCGATCGCTTTTAGTTCTGTGTGTAAGTAAAAATATATTGAAAAGGAAGATTTGAATCGTATTTAAAGGAAAGTATGAATGAAATAAGACGGTTTGGTGACGTCACTATGAAACACTAAAGAAAAATGAACTATCGGGTGGTGCCACAGTATATATATATATATATATATATATATATATATATATATATATTTGGAATTTATTTATTAATAATCATGTTTATTATACTTTCTAAGATATGTTACCCACTTCTTTGCTTGATTGTAATAGAAATCAAGTTAAATTAGGTACAGCTTTATGAAAATAAATTTTTAAAACAAAGAACCTGTTATTTTGACAAAGTTATATTTCTTAACTCAAGATTGGGGAAGAGGTTTTAGTCACAGTCTTCAAGATCTAAATGGTTAATACTGTTTTTTGCTATCTAGAACTTTAAAACTAAATTTTTATTCTATTTTTCATTCTTAGACGAGAACTTACTACTTCGTTCGGATGAGTTACTATTTAATTTGGTAAAATCCGGTTCCTGTTCCGATTCCATCAGGATTCAAATATTAAATCCGATTCCGGTTCCGATTCCTGCAGGATCTAAAAATTACAATCCGGTACAGCCCTAATATATATATGTGCGTGCTTGCGTGTGCGAGTGTGTGTGTGCGTGCGTGAGTACGTGTGTAAGTGTGTGTGAAAGAATATGTTAAGTTTGTTCACACCCATCATTAGCCACGCCTACAGCCGAAAACAGTCAAACGGCTACATGTTGTAGACCCCTACATTTTACCGGTGAATTTTGAAAAATCCAATTCTCCTAGGTGGGATCCATCTAAGGCTATCGGGAATCCATCTAGGGCTACCGGGGGTCCTTCTTGAGCTACCGGGATCCATCTAGGGCTACCGGGGGCTCATTTCGGAGTACCGGGGGCTCATCTAGGGCTATCGGGGGTTCATCTTGGGCTACCGGGGGGTCCGTCCATCTAGGGCTATCAGGTATTTCTTCAACTCGATTAACCTGGTAGCCTAATACATTATCCTATGTATTCGATGTTTCCATTGCAGTGCATTAAGGATGTAACTCGATGTTACTGGATTCGCCATAGCTACTCGATGTTATTGGATTGTCCACAGCTACTCAAGGTAGATAGATAGATAAATAGATAGATAGACAGACAGACAGATAGATAGATAGATAGAGAGAGAGATAGATAGATAGATAGATAGATAGATAGATAGATAGATAGATAGATAGATAGATAGATAGATAGATAGATAGATAGATAGATAGATAGATAGATAGATAGATAGATAGATAGATAGATAGATAGATAGATAGATAGATAGATAGATAGATAGAAGTATCACTATTACCTATTAATGACTAACCTGTTTAAGCAAATAACTCAGCGAACAAAATTCGTCTGTAAACAAAAGTAAAATGTAATGAATGTGCTTGTTACGGCCAACCTGCTACATATTACAACTAGCGGACCTGCCCTGGTTTACTCTTTCCAAGATAAGGAAACCACATTGATTCTAACTTTTACTGTGAATCAAATTATGTATCGATCTGATCTGAATCAACACTGAACTGTTATTTCCTGTGTATGTTTTATAACAAAGATTTTGGTCTTTGTCCTTGCACTTTGTGTGAAGTCATTCTTGGTGAATAATGAAAGTGAATTAAACAAATAACACAGGCGACAGAGAGCGTACGTGTGAATAGACTGTTTATAACAGTTTCACACATAGACGTGCACATAGTGTGTGACAGTTTAAAATATAGAGATTACGTGCACATAGACAGTGTGTGACAGTTTCCCACATAGACTTGTGCGACAGTTTCACATATAGACGTGCACGTAGACTGTGTGTGACAGTTTCACATATAGACGTGCACATAGACTTGTGTGACAGTTTCACATATAGACGTTAACATAGACTTGTGTGACAGTTTCACACATAGGCGTGCACATAGACTTGTGCGACAGTTTCACATATAGACGTGCACGTAGACTGTGTGACAGTTTCACACATAGACGTGCACATAGACTGTGTTTTCGAGAGACTTAAAAAAAGGATCTCAAAACACTTTGAATCTTATTAGTGAACAGTTTACTACTAGCCTCACTAATATGTCTTCCAGTTGCTGTGTTTATTTCTAAGCCCCACCCCCCCTACCCTGCCCAAAGATATAGGTTTACTCTGCACCGGTTCAATCTCTGCTACAACATGTACACCCGTATGGTGTGTATCAAATATTTTGTTAAGTCAACAAGATATGTGGTAGGAGTTGCTGGGGAAGGGGCAAAGGTAGCTGCGTCTAATGTTATTAACGGGAGGGGGTGGAATCGTTTGGCTCAAATGCGAGGCGCCCCAAACACTTTCGGAGGGGGGGTGAAACAGAAAAAAATTTCATGGAAAAATATTTTGAGTGTACCACAATACAGTTTGAAAATAGTTCAGTGTACCACAATACAGTGTGAAAATAGTTGTGTGTACCACAATACAGATTGAAAAAAGTTGTGTGTACCACAATACAGATTGAAAAAAGTTGTGTTTACCACAATACAGATTGAAAATAGTTGAGTGTACCACAATACCGTTTGAAAATAATTGAATGTACCACAATACAATTAGAAAATAGTTGAGTGTACCACAATACAGTTAGCAAATAGTTCGGTGTACCACAATACAGTTTGAAAATAGTTGAGTGTACTACAATACAGTTTGACAATAGTTGAGTGTACTACAATACAGTTTGAAAATAGTTCAGTGTACCACAATACAGACTGAAAATAGTTGAGTGTACTACAATACAGTTTGAAAATAGTTGAGTGTACCATAATACAGATTGAAAATAGATGAGTGTACCACAATACAGTTTGAAAATAGTTTGTGTGTACCACAATACAGTTTGAAAATAGTTGAGTGTACCACAATACAGTTTGAAAATAGTTGAGTGTACCACAATACAGATTGAAAATAGCTGAGTGTACTACAATACAGTTTGAAAATAGTTGAGTGTACCTCAATACAGTTTGAAAATAGTTGAGTGTACTACAATACAGTTTGAAAATAGTTGAGAGTACTACAATTCAGTTTGAAAATAGTTGAGTGTACTACAATACAGTTTGAAAATAGTTGAGAGTACTACAATTCAGTTTGAAAATAGTTGAGTGTACCACAAAACAGTTTGAAAAAAGTTGAGTTTACTACAATACAGATTGAAAATAGTTGAGTGTACCACAATACAGTTTGAAAATAGTTGAGTAAACCACAATACAGATTGAAAATAGTTGAGTGTACCACAATACATTTTGAAAATAGTTGAGTGTACTACAATACAGTTTAAAAATAGCTAAGTTTACCACAATACAGATTGAAAATAGTTGAGTGTACCACAATACAGTTTGAAAAAAGATGAGTGTACCACAATATAGTTTGAAAATAGTTGAGTGTACCACAATACAGTTTGAAAAAAGTTGAGTTTACTACAATACAGAGTGTAAATAGTTGAGTGTACCACAATACAGTTTGAAAATAGTTGAGTGTACCACAATACAGCTTGAAAATAGTTGAGTGTACCACAATACAGTTTGAAAATAGTTGAGTGTACCACAATACAAATTGAAAATAGTTGAGTGAACCACAATACAGTTTGAAAATAGTTCAGTGTACCACAATACAGTTTGAAAATAGTTGAGTGTACTACAATACAGTTTGAAAATAGTTGAGTGTACCACAATACAGATTGAAAATAGTTGAGTGTACCACAATACATTTTGAAAATAGTTGAGTGTACTACAATACAGTTTGAAAATAGCTCAGTGTACCACAATACAGATTGAAAATAGTTGAGTGTACTACAATACAGTTTGAAAATAGTTGAGTGTACCATAATACAGATTGAAAATAGATGAGTGTACCACAATACAGTTTGAAAATAGTTTGTGTGTACCACAATACAGTTTGAAAATAGTTGAGTGTACCACAATACAGTTTGAAAATAGTTGAGTGTACCACAATACAGATTGAAAATAGCTGAGTGTACTACAATACAGTTTGAAAATAGTTGAGTGTACCACAATACAGTTTGAAAATAGTTGAGTGTACCACAATACAGTTTGAAAATAGTTGAGTGTACCACAATACAGTTTGAAAATAGTTGAGTGTACCACAATACAGTTTGAAAATAGTTGAGTGTACCACAATACAGTTTGAAAATAGTTGAGTGTACCACAATACAGTTTGAAAATAGTTGAGTGTACTACAATACAGTTTGAAAATAGTTGAGTGTACCACAATACAGATTGAAAATAGTTCAGTGTACCACAATACATTTTGAAAATAGTTGAGTGTACTACAATACAGTTTGAAAATAGCTCAGTGTACCACAATACAGATTGAAAATAGTTGAGTGTACTACAATACAGTTTGAAAATAGTTGAGTGTACCATAATACAGATTGAAAATAGATGAGTGTACCACAATACAGTTTGAAAATAGTTTGTGTGTACCACAATACAGTTTGAAAATAGTTGAGTGTACCACAATACAGTTTGAAAATAGTTGAGTGTACCACAATACAGATTGAAAATAGCTGAGTGTACCACAATACAGTTTGAAAATAGTTGAGTGTACCACAATACAGTTTGAAAATAGTTGAGTGTACCACAATACAGTTTGAAAATAGTTGAGTGTACCACAATACAGTTTGAAAATAGTTGAGTGTACCACAATACAGTTTGAAAATAGTTGAGTGTACTACAATACAGTTTGAAAATAGCTCAGTGTACCACAATACAGATTGAAAATAGTTGAGTGTACTACAATACAATTAGAAAAAAGTTCAGTGTACCTCAATACAATTTGAAAATAGTTCAGTGTACCACAATACAGTTTGAAAAAAGATGAGTGTACCACAATATAGTTTGAAAATAGTTGAGTGTACCACAATACAGTTTGAAAAAAGTTGAGTTTACCACAATACAGATTGAAAATAGTTGAGTGTACCACAATACAGTTTGAAAATAGTTGAGTGTACCACAATACAGCTTGAAAATAGTTGAGTGTACCACAATACAGTTTGAAAATAGTTGAGTGTACCACAATACAAATTGAAAATAGTTGAGTGAACCACAATACAGTTTGAAAATAGTTCAGTGTACCACAATACAGTTTGAAAAAAGTTGAGTGTACCACATTACAGTTTGAAAATAGTTGTGTGTACCACAATACAGATTGAAAATAGTTGTGTGTACCACAATACAGATTGAAAAAAGTTGTGTGTACCACAATACAGATTGAAAATAGTTGAGTGTACCACAATACCGTTTGAAAATAATTGAATGTACCACAATACAATTAAAAAATAGTTGAGTGTACCACAATACAGTTAGCAAATAGTTCAGTGTACCACAATACAGTTTGAAAAAAGTTGAGTGTACTACAATACAGTTTGACAATAGTTAAGTGTACTACAATACAGTTTGAAAATAGTTCAGTGTACCACAATACAGACTGAAAATAGTTGAGTGTACTACAATACAGTTTGAAAAAAGTTGAGTGTAACATAATACAGATTGAAAATAGATGAGTGTACCACAATACAGTTTGAAAATAGTTTGTGTGTACCACAATACAGTTTGAAAATAGTTGAGTGTACCACAATACAGTTTGCAAATAGTTCGGTGTATCACAATAAACTTTGAAAAAAATTCAGTGTACCACAATACAGTTTGAAAATAGTTGAGTGTACCACAATGCAGTTTGAAAAAAGTTGAGTGTACCACAATACAGTTTGAAAATAGTTGAGTGTACCACAATACAGTTTGAAAATAGTTGAGTGTACCACAATACAGATTGAAAATAGTTGAGTGTACTACAATACAGTTTGAAAATAGTTGAGTGTACTACAATACAGTTTGAAAATAGTTGAGAGTACTACAATTCAGTTTGAAAATAGTTGAGTGTACTACAATACAGTTTGAAAATAGCTCAGTGTACCACAATACAGATTGAAAATAGTTGAGTGTACCACAATACAGTTTGAAAATAGTTGAGTGTACTACAATACAGTTTGAAAATAGCTCAGTGTACCACAATACAGATTGAAAATAGTTGAGTGTACCACAATACAGATTGAAAATAGTTGAGTGTACTACAATACAGTTTGAAAATAGTTGAGTGTACCACAATACAGATTGAAAATAGTTGAGTGTACCACAATACAGTTTGAAAATAGTTGAGTGTACTACAATACAGTTTGAAAATAGCTCAGTGTACCACAATACAGATTGAAAATAGTTGAGTGTACTACAATACAATTAGAAAAAAGTTCAGTGTACCTCAATACAATTTGAAAATAGTTCAGTGTACCACAATACAGTTTGAAAAAAGATGAGTGTACCACAATATAGTTTGAAAATAGTTGAGTGTACCACAATACAGTTTGAAAAAAGTTGAGTTTACTACAATACAGATTGAAAATAGTTGAGTGTACCACAATACAGTTTGAAAATAGTTGAGTGTACCACAATACAGCTTGAAAATAGTTGAGTGTACCACAATACAGTTTGAAAATAGTTGAGTGTACCACAATACAAATTGAAAATAGTTGAGTGAACCACAATACAGTTTGAAAATAGTTCAGTGTACCACAATACAGTTTGAAAAAAGTTGAGTGTACCACAATACAGTTTGAAAATAGTTGTGTGTACCACAATACAGATTGAAAATAGTTGTGTGTACCACAATACAGTTTGAAAATAATTGAATGTACCACAATACAATTAGAAAATAGTTGAGTGTACCACAATACAGTTAGCAAATAGTTCGGTGTACCACAATACAGTTTGAAAAAAGTTGAGTGTACTACAATACAGTTTGACAATAGTTAAGTGTACTACAATACAGTTTGAAAATAGTTCAGTGTACCACAATACAGACTGAAAATAGTTGAGTGTACTACAATACAGTTTGAAAAAAGTTGAGTGTAACATAATACAGATTGAAAAAAGATGAGTGTACCACAATAAAGTTTGAAAATAGTTTGTGTGTACCACAATACAGTTTGAAAATAGTTGAGTGTACCACAATACAGATTGAAAATAGTTGAGTGTACTACAATACAGTTTGAAAATAGTTGAGTGTACCACAATACAGATTGAAAATAGTTGAGTGTACCACAATACAGTTTGAAAATAGTTGAGTGTACTACAATACAGTTTGAAAATAGCTCAGTGTACCACAATACAGATTGAAAATAGTTGAGTGTACTACAATACAATTAGAAAAAAGTTCAGTGTACCTCAATACAATTTGAAAATAGTTCAGTGTACCACAATACAGTTTGAAAAAAGATGAGTGTACCACAATATAGTTTGAAAATAGTTGAGTGTACCACAATACAGTTTGAAAAAAGTTCAGTTTACTACAATACAGATTGGAAATAGTTGAGTGTACCACAATACAGTTTGAAAATAGTTGAGTGTACCACAATACAGCTTGAAAATAGTTGAGTGTACCACAATACAGTTTGAAAATAGTTGAGTGTACCACAATACAAATTGAAAATAGTTGAGTGAACCACAATACAGTTTGAAAATAGTTCAGTGTACCACAATACAGTTTGAAAAAAGTTGAGTGTACCACATTACAGTTTGAAAATAGTTGTGTGTACCACAATACAGATTGAAAATAGTTGTGTGTACCACAATACAGATTGAAAAAAGTTGTGTGTACCACAATACAGATTGAAAATAGTTGAGTGTACCACAATACCGTTTGAAAATAATTGAATGTACCACAATACAATTAGAAAATAGTTGAGTGTACCACAATACAGTTAGCAAATAGTTCGGTGTACCACAATACAGTTTGAAAAAAGTTGAGTGTACTACAATACAGTTTGACAATAGTTAAGTGTACTACAATACAGTTTGAAAATAGTTCAGTGTACCACAATACAGACTGAAAATAGTTGAGTGTACTACAATACAGTTTGAAAAAAGTTGAGTGTAACATAATACAGATTGAAAATAGATGAGTGTACCACAATACAGTTTGAAAATAGTTTGTGTGTACCACAATACAGTTTGAAAATAGTTGAGTGTACCACAATACAGTTTGCAAATAGTTCGGTGTATCACAATAAACTTTGAAAAAAATTCAGTGTACCACAATACAGTTTGAAAATAGTTGAGTGTACCACAATGCAGTTTGAAAAAAGTTGAGTGTACCACAATACAGTTTGAAAATAGTTGAGTGTACCACAATACAGTTTGAAAATAGTTGAGTGTACCACAATACAGATTGAAAATAGCTGAGTGTACTACAATACAGTTTGAAAATAGTTGAGTGTACCTCAATACAGTTTGAAAATAGTTGAGTGTACTACAATACAGTTTGAAAATAGTTGAGAGTACTACAATTCAGTTTGAAAATAGTTCAGTGTACCGCAATACAGATTGAAAATAGTTGAGTGTACTACAATACAATTTGAAAATAGTTGAATGTACCATAATACAGTTTGAAAATAGTTGAGTGTACTACAATACAATTTGAAAATAGTTGAGTGTACCACAATACAGTTTGAAAATAATTGAGTGTACCACAATACAGTTTGAAAATAATTGAGTGTACCACAATACAGATTAAAAATAGTTGTGTGTACTACAATATAGTTTGAAAATAGTTGACTGTAATACAACACAATTTGAAAATAGTTGAGTGTACCACAATACTGTTTGAAAAAAGTTCAGTGTACCACAATACAGATTGAAAATAGTTCAGTGTACCACAATACAGTTTGAAAATAGTTGAGTGTACCACAATACAGTTTGAAAATAGTTGAGTGTACCACAATACAAATTGTAAATAGTTGAGTGAACCACAATACAGTTTGAAAAAAGTTCAGTGTACCATAATACAGTTTGAAAAAAGTTGAGTGTACCACAATACAGTTTGAAAATAGTTGTGTGTACCACAATACAGATTGAAAATAGTTGTGTGTACCACAATACAGATTGAAAAAAGTTGTGTGTACCACAATACAGATTGAAAATAGTTGAGTGTACCACAATACCGTTTGAAAATAATTGAATGTACCACAATACAATTAGAAAATAGTTGAGTGTACCACAATACAGTTAGCAAATAGTTCGGTGTACCACAATACAGTTTGAAAAAAGTTGAGTGTACTACAATACAGTTTGACAATAGTTAAGTGTACTACAATACAGTTTGAAAATAGTTCAGTGTACCACAATACAGACTGAAAATAGTTGAGTGTACTACAATACAGTTTGAAAAAAGTTGAGTGTAACATAATACAGATTGAAAATAGATGAGTGTACTACAATACAGATTGAAAATAGTTGAGTGTACCACAATACAGTTTGAAAATAGTTGAGTGTACCACAATACAGTTTGAAAATAGTTCGGTGTATCACAATAAACTTTGAAAAAAATTCAGTGTACCACAATACAGTTTGAAAATAGTTGAGTGTACCACAATGCAGTTTGAAAATAGTTGAGTGTACCACAATACAGTTTGAAAATAGTTGAGTGTACCACAATACAGTTTGAAAATAGTTGAGTGTACCACAATACAGATTGAAAATAGTTGAGTGTACCACAATACAGTTTGAAAATAGTTGAGTGTACCACAATACAGTTTGAAAATAGTTGAGTGTACTACAATACAGTTTGAAAATAGTTCAGAGTACTACAATTCAGTTTGAAAATAGTTCAGTGTACCACAATACAGATTGAAAATAGTTGAGTGTACTACAATACAGTTTGAAAATAGTTGAGTGTACCACAATACAGTTTGAAAATAGTTGAGTGTACCACAATACAGTTTGAAAATAGTTGAGTGTACCACAATACAGTTTGAAAATAATTGAGTGTACCACAATACAGTTTGAAAATAGTTGAGTGTACCACAATACAGATTGAAAATAGTTGAGTGTACCACAATACAGTTTGAAAATAGTTTGTGAGTACCACAATACAGTTTGAAAATAGTTGAGTGTACCACAATACAGTTTGAAAATAGTTGAGTGTACCACAATACAGATTGAAAATAGTTGAGTGTACCACAATACAGTTTGAAAATAGTTGAGTGTACCACAATACAGTTTGAAAATAGTTGAGTGTACCACAATACAAATTGAAAATAGTTGAGTGAACCACAATACAGTTTGAAAATAGTTCAGTGTACCACAATACAGTTTGAAAAAAGTTGAGTGTACCACAATACAGTTTGAAAATAGTTGTGTGTACCACAATACAGATTGAAAATAGTTGTGTGTACCACAATACAGATTGAAAAAAGTTGTGTGTACCACAATACAGATTGAAAATAGTTGAGTGTACCACAATACCGTTTGAAAATAATTGAATGTACCACAATACAATTAGAAAATAGTTGAGTGTACCACAATACAGTTAGCAAATAGTTCGGTGTACCACAATACAGTTTGAAAAAGTTGAGTGTACTACAATACAGTTTGACAATAGTTAAGTGTACTACAATACAGTTTGAAAATAGTTCAGTGTACCACAATACAGACTGAAAATAGTTGAGTGTACTACAATACAGTTTGAAAAAAGTTGAGTGTAACATAATACAGATTGAAAATAGATGAGTGTACCACAATACAGTTTGAAAATAGTTTGTGTGTACCACAATACAGTTTGAAAATAGTTGAGTGTACCACAATACAGTTTGCAAATAGTTCGGTGTATCACAATAAACTTTGAAAAAAATTCAGTGTACCACAATACAGTTTGAAAATAGTTGAGTGTACCACAATGCAGTTTGAAAAAAGTTGAGTGTACCACAATACAGTTTGAAAATAGTTGAGTGTACCACAATACAGTTTGAAAACAGTTGAGTGTACCACAATACAGATTGAAAATAGCTGAGTGTACTACAATACAGTTTGAAAATAGTTGAGTGTACCTCAATACAGTTTGAAAATAGTTGAGTGTACTACAATACAGTTTGAAAATAGTTGAGAGTACTACAATTCAGTTTGAAAATAGTTGAGTGTACTACAATACAGTTTGAAAATAGCTCAGTGTACCACAATACAGATTGAAAATAGTTGAGTGTACCACAATACAGTTTGAAAATAGTTGAGTGTACTACAATACAGTTTGAAAATAGCTCAGTGTACCACAATACAGATTGAAAATAGTTGAGTGTACCACAATACAGATTGAAAATAGTTGAGTGTACTACAATACAGTTTGAAAATAGTTGAGTGTACCACAATACAGATTGAAAATAGTTGAGTGTACCACAATACAGTTTGAAAATAGTTGAGTGTACTACAATACAGTTTGAAAATAGCTCAGTGTACCACAATACAGATTGAAAATAGTTGAGTGTACTACAATACAATTAGAAAAAAGTTCAGTGTACCTCAATACAATTTGAAAATAGTTCAGTGTACCACAATACAGTTTGAAAAAAGATGAGTGTACCACAATATAGTTTGAAAATAGTTGAGTGTACCACAATACAGTTTGAAAAAAGTTGAGTTTACTACAATACAGATTGAAAATAGTTGAGTGTACCACAATACAGCTTGAAAATAGTTGAGTGTACCACAATACAGTTTGAAAATAGTTGAGTGTACCACAATACAAATTGAAAATAGTTGAGTGAACCACAATACAGTTTGAAAATAGTTCAGTGTACCACAATACAGTTTGAAAAAAGTTGAGTGTACCACATTACAGTTTGAAAATAGTTGTGTGTACCACAATACAGATTGAAAATAGTTGTGTGTACCACAATACAGATTGAAAAAAGTTGTGTGTACCACAATACAGATTGAAAATAGTTGAGTGTACCACAATACCGTTTGAAAATAATTGAATGTACCACAATACAATTAAAAAATAGTTGAGTGTACCACAATATTGTTAGCAAATAGTTCGGTGTACCACAATACAGTTTGAAAAAAGTTGAGTGTACTACAATACAGTTTGACAATAGTTAAGTGTACTACAATACAGTTTGAAAATAGTTCAGTGTACCACAATACAGACTGAAAATAGTTGAGTGTACTACAATACAGTTTGAAAAAAGTTGAGTGTAACATAATACAGATTGAAAATAGATGAGTGTACCACAATACAGTTTGAAAATAGTTTGTGTGTACCACAATACAGTTTGAAAATAGTTGAGTGTACCACAATACAGTTTGCAAATAGTTCGGTGTATCACAATAAACTTTGAAAAAAATTCAGTGTACCACAATACAGTTTGAAAATAGTTGAGTGTACCACAATGCAGTTTGAAAAAAGTTGAGTGTACCACAATACAGTTTGAAAATAGTTGAGTGTACCACAATACAGTTTGAAAATAGTTGAGTGTACCACAATACAGATTGAAAATAGCTGAGTGTACTACAATACAGTTTGAAAATAGTTGAGTGTACCTCAATACAGTTTGAAAATAGTTGAGTGTACTACAATACAGTTTGAAAATAGTTGAGAGTACTACAATTCAGTTTGAAAATAGTTCAGTGTACCGCAATACAGATTGAAAATAGTTGAGTGTACTACAATACAATTTGAAAATAGTAGAATGTACCACAATACAGTTTGAAAATAGTTGAGTGTACTACAATACAATTTGAAAATAGTTGAGTGTACCACAATACAGTTTGAAAATAATTGAGTGTACCACAATACAGTTTGAAAATAGTTGAGTGTACCACAATACAGTTTGAAAATAATTGAGTGTACTACAATACAGATTGAAAATAGTTGAGTGTACCACAATACAGTTTGAAAATAGTTGAGTGTACTACAATACAGTTTGAAAATAGTTGAGTGTACCACAATACAGTTTGAAAATAGTTGAGTGTACCACAATACAGTTTGAAAATAGTTGAGTGTACCACAATACAGTTTGAAAATAGTTGAGTGTACCACAATACAGATTGAAAATAGTTGAGTGTACCACAATACAGTTTGAAAATAGTTCAGTGTACCACAATACAGTTTGAAAAAAGTTGAGTGTACCACAATACAGTTTGAAAATAGTTGTGTGTACCACAATACAGATTGAAAATAGTTGTGTGTACCACAATAAAGATTGAAAAAAGTTGTGTGTACCACAATACAGATTGAAAATAGTTGAGTGTACCACAATACCGTTTGAAAATAATTGAATGTACAACAATACAATTAGAAAATAGTTGAGTGTACCACAATACAGTTAGCAAATAGTTCGGTGTACCACAATACAGTTTGAAAATAGTTGAGTGTACTACAATACAGTTTGACAATAGTTGAGTGTACTACAATACAGTTTGAAAATAGTTCAGTGTACCACAATACAGACTGAAAATAGTTGAGTGTACTACAATACAGTTTGAAAATAGTTGAGTGTACCATAATACAGATTGAAAATAGATAAGTGTACCACAATACAGTTTGAAAATAGTTTGTGTGTACCACAATACAGTTTGAAAATAGTTGAGTGTACCACAATACAGTTTGCAAATAGTTCGGTGTATCACAATAAACTTTGAAAAAAATTCAGTGTACCACAATACAGTTTGAAAATAGTTGAGTGTACCACAATGCAGTTTGAAAAAAGTTGAGTGTACCACAATACAGTTTGAAAATAGTTGAGTGTACCACAATACAGTTTGAAAAAAGTTGAGTGTACCACAATACAGATTGAAAATAGCTGAGTGTACTACAATACAGTTTGAAAATAGTTGAGTGTACCTCAATACAGTTTGAAAATAGTTGAGTGTACTACAATACAGTTTGAAAATAGTTGAGAGTACTACAATTCAGTTTGAAAATAGTTGAGTGTACTACAATACAGTTTGAAAATAGCTCAGTGTACCACAATACAGATTGAAAATAGTTGAGTGTACCACAATACAGTTTGAAAATAGTTGAGTGTACTACAATACAGTTTGAAAATAGTTCAGTGTACCACAATACAGATTGAAAATAGTTGAGTGTACCACAATACAGATTGAAAATAGTTGAGTGTACCACAATACAGTTTGAAAATAGTTGAGTGTACCACAATACAGATTGAAAATAGTTCAGTGTACCACAATACAGTTTGAAAATAGTTGAGTGTACTACAATACAGTTTGAAAATAGTTCAGTGTACCACAATACAGATTGAAAATAGTTGAGTGTACTACAATACAATTAGAAAAAAAGTTCAGTGTACCTCAATACAATTTGAAAATAGTTCAGTGTACCACAATACAGTTTGAAAAAGATGAGTGTACCACAATACAGTTTGAAAATAGTTGAGTGTACCACAATACAGTTTGAAAAAGTTGAGTTTACTACAATACAGTTTGAAAATAGTTGAGTGTACCACAATACAGTTTGAAAATAGTTGAGTGTACCACAATACAGTTTGAAAATAGTTGAGTGTACCACAATACAGATTGAAAATAGTTGAGTGTACCACAATACAGTTTGAAAATAGTTGAGTGTACCACAATACAGTTTGAAAATAGTTGAGTGTACCACAATACAGTTTGAAAATAGTTGTGTGTACCACAATACAGATTGAAAATAGTTGTGTGTACCACAATACAGATTGAAAAAAGTTGTGTGTACCACAATACAGATTGAAAATAGTTGAGTGTACCACAATACCGTTTGAAAATAATTGAATGTACCACAATACAATTAAAAAATAGTTGAGTGTACCACAATATTGTTAGCAAATAGTTCGGTGTACCACAATACAGTTTGAAAAAAGTTGAGTGTACTACAATACAGTTTGACAATAGTTAAGTGTACTACAATACAGTTTGAAAATAGTTCAGTGTACCACAATACAGACTGAAAATAGTTGAGTGTACTACAATACAGTTTGAAAAAAGTTGAGTGTAACATAATACAGATTGAAAATAGATGAGTGTACCACAATACAGTTTGAAAATAGTTTGTGTGTACCACAATACAGTTTGAAAATAGTTGAGTGTACCACAATACAGTTTGAAAATAATTGAGTGTACCACAATACAGTTTGAAAATAGTTGAGTGTACTACAATACAGTTTGAAAATAGTTGAGTGTACCTCAATACAGTTTGAAAATAGTTGAGTGTACTACAATACAGTTTGAAAATAGTTGAGAGTACTACAATTCAGTTTGAAAATAGTTGAGTGTACTACAATACAGTTTGAAAATAGCTCAGTGTACCACAATACAGATTGAAAATAGTTGAGTGTACCACAATACAGTTTGAAAATAGTTGAGTGTACTACAATACAGTTTGAAAATAGCTCAGTGTACCACAATACAGATTGAAAATAGTTGAGTGTACCACAATACAGATTGAAAATAGTTGAGTGTACTACAATACAGTTTGAAAATAGTTGAGTGTACCACAATACAGATTGAAAATAGTTGAGTGTACCACAATACAGTTTGAAAATAGTTGAGTGTACTACAATACAGTTTGAAAATAGTTCAGTGTACCACAATACAGATTGAAAATAGTTGAGTGTACTACAATACAATTAGAAAAAAGTTCAGTGTACCTCAATACAATTTGAAAATAGTTCAGTGTACCACAATACAGTTTGAAAAAAGATGAGTGTACCACAATAGAGTTTGAAAATAGTTGAGTGTACCACAATACAGTTTGAAAAAAGTTGAGTTTACCACAATACAGATTGAAAATAGTTGAGTGTACCACAATACAGTTTGAAAATAGTTGAGTGTACCACAATACAGTTTGAAAATAGTTGAGTGTACCATAATACAGTTTGAAAATAGTTGAGTGTACCACAATACAGATTGAAAATAGTTGAGTGTACCACAATACAGTTTGAAAATAGTTCAGTGTACCACAATACAGTTTGAAAATAGTTGAGTGTACCACAATACAGTTTGAAAATAGTTGAGTGTACCACAATACAGATTGAAAATAGTTGAGTGTACCACAATACAGATTGAAAATAGTTGAGTGTACCACAATACAGTTTGAAAATAGTTGAGTGTACCACAATACAGTTTGAAAATAATTGAGTGTACCACAATACAGTTTTGAGTGAGTGTACCAAATACAGAAAAAATAGTTGTGTGTACTACAATATAGTTTAAAAATAGTTGAGTGTACTACAATTCAGTTTGAAAATAGTTGAGTGTACCACAATAAAGTTTGAAAATAGTTCAGTTACCACAGTACAGTTTGAAAATAATTGACTGTACCACAATACAGATTGAAAATAGTTGAGAGTACCACAATACAGTTTGAAAATAGTTGAGTGTACCACCAATACAGTTTTAATAGTTCAGTGTACCACAATACATATTGAAAATAGTTGATGAAGCAATACCAGTTTGAAAATAGTTGAGTGTACCATAATACAGATTTAAAATAGTTGATAAAGATTGAAAATAATTGAGTGTACACAATACAGTTTGAAAATAATTGAGTGTACACAATACAGTTTGAAAATAGTTCAGTGTACCACAATACAGATTGAAAATAGTTAGTGTACCTGGCCTGGTAGAAAATAGTTGAGTGTACCACAATACACAATACAGTTTGAAAATAGTCGAGTGTACTGCAATACAATTTGAAAATAGTTGGAGTGTACCACAATACAGATTGAAAATAGTTAAGTGTTCAACAATACATATTGAAAATAGTCTAGTGTACCACAATACAGATTGAAAATAGTTGAGTGTACTACAATACAGTTTGAAAATAGTTGAGTGTACCACAATACAGTTTGCAAATAGTTGAGTGTACCACAATACAGTTTGAAAATAGTTGTGTGTACCACAATACAGATTGAAAATAGTTGAGTGTACCACAGTACAGATTGAAAATAGTTGAGTGTACTACAATACAGTTTGAAAATAGTTCAGAGTACTACAATTCAGTTTGAAAATAGTTCAGTGTACCACAATACAGATTGAAAATAGTTGAGTGTACAACAATACAGTTTGAAAATAGTTGAGTGTACCACAATACAGTTTGAAAATAGTTGAGTGTGCTACAGCTGGTTGAAAATAGTTGAGTGTACCTGGCTGAATTGAAAATAGTTCAGTGTACCACAATACAGATTGAAAATAGCTGAGTGTACTACAATACAGTTTGAAAAAGTTGGAGTGTGCCTCAATACAGTTTGAAAAATAGTTGAGTGTGCACACAATACAGTTTGAAAATAGTTCAGTGTACCAAATACAGATTGAAAATAGTTGAGTGTACTAAAATACAGTTTGAAAATAGTTGAGTGTACTACAATACAATTTGAAAATAGTTGAGTGTACTACAATACAGTTTGAAAATGGTTGAGTGTACTACAATACAGTTTGAAAATAGTTGAGTGTACCATAATACAGATTGAAAATAGTTAGGTGGCACACAATACAGATTGAAAATAGTTGAGTGTACCACAATACAGTTTGAAAATAGTTCAGTGTACCACAATACATTTGAAAATAGTTAGTGTACCACAATACAGATTGAAAATAGTTGAGTGTACCACAATACAGTTAGAAAAAGAATTAATGAATTATTTAGAACTTCCATTGTACAACTGTTTTAAAATATCTTTATTTTAAAACTTTAACTAGAAGATCTCCTCTAGTATATATCAGTAAATCTTTACATCTTTTTTATCTTTTACCATCTCGCATTTTATAAGCATGTGTCTTAATTACCTTTCATTTTAAATACCGATATTTCTGTGGCTTATTTACCTTTCATTTTAAACGATACAGCTGACATTGCCTGACATTAGCAATAAGTAGACAAGGTCATCACAGCAGCCATAAACAATAGGGCAGACATAAACATTAGGGCACACATAAACATTAGGGTAGACATACATAAACATTATGGCAGACATAAACATTAGGGCAGACATAAACATTAAGGCAGACATAAACACTAGGGCAGTCATAAACATTAGTGCAAACATAAAAAAATGGGGCAGACATAAACATTATGGCAGACATAAACATTAGGGTAAACATACATAAATACTAGTGCAGATATAAACATTAAGGTAGACATAAACAAACACTAGGACAAACATAAACATTAGGACAGACATAAACATTAAGGCAGACATAAACAAACACTAGGGCAGACATAAACATTAGGGCAGACATAAACAAACACTAGGCCAGACATAAACATTAGGGCAGACATAAACATTAGGGCAGATATAAACACTAGGGCAGACATAAACATTAGGACAAACATAAACATTAGGGTAGACATAAACATTAGAGTAACATAAACAAACACTAGGGTAGACATAAACATTAGGGCAGACATAAACATTAGGATAAACATAGATAAACACTAGGGCAGACATAAACATTATGGTAGACATAAACAAACACTAGGACAAACATAAACATTAGGACAGACATAAACACTAGGCCAGACATAAATATTAGGGCAGACATAAACATTAGGGTACACATAGACAAACACTAGGGCAGACATAAACATTAGGGTAGACATAATCATTAGGGTAACATTAAGAAACATTAGAGTAGACATAAACATTAGGGTAGACATAAACATTAGGGTAGACATAAACATTAGAGTAGACATAAACATTAGGGTAATATAAACAAACACTAGGGCGGACATAAACATTAGGGTAGACATAAACAAACACTAGGGTAGACATAAACACTAGGGCAGACATAAACATCATGGTAGACATTAAATGACACATAAATGAAACATGTTTTCTAAAAACTGTATAAAAAACATAATGAGCCTATAGTCATATGGGAAAATCCCCTTAAGGATTATTGTAAATCACAATGTGGCTGTGATGTAATAGAAAAAATGTATAAGAATTCAAGTCCAGTAATAAAAATATGTGGTTTCATATGTTTTTTTTTTATTTCAATTGTTTATATATATTAAACTAGCAAAAAATATTGAAATTAAAATGTTTCAATTTCTCTCTGCAATGGCACAATATAAATAAAATTGAAATTTTTAGTTTAATTGTAAAATACATTAAATATGTCATTCAAATATCAAATGAAATACAGGTGTCAGCATAAAGATTAAGAAAATAAAATTATTGTACAATAACACATTGATATCATAATACAGACAAGCTGTGTGACAAACTCCATTTACCCATTTTACTTTTTAACATGAATCTTAATTCAATCATAATTTCTCAACAATAAATTTCAAACATAAATAGGTGTTAGGGTTTTACCTGCTAATACTATTTAATAACATTTAATAACATTTTTGCATGACTGCACATAAGTTAAAAAATTTACAAGAAAGAATGTAATGACACGTTAGAAACTGAAATATAAATAACATGTGACATCTAGATACAACATAAGATGTTCAATTTCTTGAAATGAGACAATGTTTACATTATTTTAACATTTTCGTATACAAAATAAATCAATTCGAAACAAAAGTTAAATTTTGCAATGAATGGAACATAAATAAACAAAGTATAATAAAAATGGACAGATTTTGTTCAACTAAATAACTGCTATCATTGGTAGAAAGAAATCCAAAGGATTAATTCGTTTTTTCATTCAGTTAGACATTTTGTTCTGTCAAGATCTATTTCAGTGCAATAAGTAGACCAAAAAAATTGAGGAAATCAGACTTTCATTAGAATTGTAATATAGAACTAACAAACTGTTTCATACCAGACCACTATCTGTGTAGTTAAACAAACTGTTTCATACCAGACCACTATCTGTGTAGTTAAACAAACTGCTTCATACCAGACCACTATCTGTGTAGTTAAAAAAGTTGTTTCTTGAATAATATTTTTCTCAGTAAGTTACAAATATTTTCTTTAAAATGTAATCAAGAGATACATTTGATAGGAATTATATGTAAAAAAAAAGATTGCACATTTATTGGGAGCTGATGGATTCAAATGATAATTATTATTTAAAAAAAAACATAAACATGAAAAAAAGTTAATTGTAAAATTGTTTCTAAAAATAGATCAGAAAATCGTGGTACAAAAAACAAGCTATATATAAAAAGTACGAGTAAGAAGAAATTATCCGACTTTATTTACAAACCGTTATTTACCGTTCATATTCTTTAGACCGATTTGAGACTCCCTGTGTTTCCTTCTGTACCACTGGGCCCTTCTGACCTTCTTGAGACTCCCTGTGTTTCTTTATGTACCACTGGGCCCTTCTGACCTTCTTGAGACTCCCTGTGTTTATTTATGTACCATTGAGCCCTTCTGACCTTCTTGAGACTCCCTGTGTTTCTTTATGTACCACTGGGCCCTTCTGACCTTCTTGAGACTCCCTGTGTTTCCTTCTGTACCACTGGGCCTTCAGGCTGATAAATGCCTCAATTTCTTTCACCTGTTCAGTTTTCTGCATGCGTTTCTTAGGGTAGCTTTCTTTTGGGGTGACGTAACGCCCAGGTATGTGGTACCAGGCTGAACGATGCTGGACTTTCTGTGTGCCCGGCCTGGGGCCTTCACCCAGCAGACTGGACAGGTCACTGTGAGGACCTACAACGGACTTTGTGTTGCTGACAGTGATGTCATGACAGCCTGGCACTATGCAGTGAGAGTAATGGCTGCCCGACCAGGAGGAGCTAATGGACGTGCCCTTACTGCGACCGCTCCACAGGCTACGGGTGTTGTGGATGTTCCTTGTACTGCTGCCCTGTGGCACAGCGTTTAGATCTGAGAGACAGAATTTCTCGTAAAGTCTTTTGGGGCCATCGGCTGATCTTATCCTGACAGTTTTCTTAACACTGCGGGTGTCTTCTAATGGGGTACCCCTTACTTTTAGTGGTAAGCCCTTGCCTTCCATGTCGTCATCGCTGCCATCAACCTCTTCTTCCTGCATCAGATTGACGGTAATAAATTGCCTCTGCTTTGGAAGATTCTCACCACCCACCACATCACCAGTTGGGTCATCATAGAAGGAATCTATCTCTGGGAACATGGCTCTCTGGGAGACGTTTCTGCCAAAGGATGCATCTAGGGTGTTCAGACTAAGACGACCTGACAATGTGCGGTTATTACTCTGTCTTCTAATCAGCCTGGGTGACGCCCCGCCATCATCTCCAACAGTTTTAACTGATCCGGGATGCACCGAGCCCCTTGAGATAACTGGCTTACCCCTTGAGCTCAAGATCTCTCTCCCTGAGGCTCTAGCAGAGCCAGGGATGTTCCACCTGAGAGCCCCATCCACGTTTGACCCAGATCCGAGTCTGAACATGTCAACAACTGGGAATTTCAATTTGCCTGACCTAGATATAAAATTCCTGTCGTTGAAAAGTGAGTAATTGACGTCACATTCACCTGGGGCAATGGTGGTGAGTCGGTCACGTGACTTGGGGGGTGTGAAGTCAAAGTCTTTACTTCCTGTAAGTATAATTACTTGCATGGTTAGAACAGACACCATATTCACATATATAAAACAAAGAATACATTTCACCCCAATCTAGTTTAAATGTAAACTACAAACACAGACATCAAATAGTACATCCAACACCAGTCTACTTTAAGCAGATATAACAAACACAAACATCAAATAATTCATCCAACACCAGCCTACTTTAAACAAATACTACAAACACAGACATCAAATAGTACATCCAACAACAGTCTACTTTAAATAGATACTACAAACACAGACATCAAATAGTACATTCAACAAGAGTCTACTTTAAATAGATACTACAAATACAGATATCAAATAGTACATCCAACAACAGTCTACTTTAAATAGATACTACAAAAACAGACATCAAATAGTACATCCAACAACAGTCTACTTTAAATAGATACTACAAACACAGACATCAAATAGTACATCCAATAACAGTCTACTTTAAATAGATACTACAAACACAAACATCAAATAGTACATCCAACACCAGTCTACTTTAAACAAATACTACAAACACAGACATCAAATAGTACATCCAACAACAGTCTACTTTAAATAGATACTACAAACACAGACATCAAATAGTACATTCAACAACAGTCTACTTTAAATATATACTACAAACACAGACATCAAATAGTACATCTAACAACAGAGAAACAAATAGATGGTCGTATGGAAAAGAAAATAAAAGAAATGAAAACCGTGAATGGAAGGTCGATACAACCATTTTAACACAGTTAGATTTCTAACTTATAATAATTGCAGTAGATATCCCCATAAAAATCCCCATGTTAGACATGTAGTAAATTTTAATGAGCCAGAATTTATCCCTCATTACCACTGTTCATGTAGGACATGTTTGTTGAGATGTTGCAAGAATGACTGCAATATTTATAATCAGGGTGGAAGAGCGAACTATGGTTTCATTCCAACCACGGAGAGAAATATTAATGGGAATTGGAGAGATTTTAATATTTTTTCTTAACCAAACTATGTCCTGGCAGTAAGAAATTTGGTTCACCATAATGTGTATGCTTACATGTATATTATGTTCATATGATGACATGTTTACATGTATATGTGTATATGATGACATAATATGTTTAATAATATTTGTTGATTATGATAAAAAAAAAAAAGGGAAGTCACTCAAAAAAAAAAAATGAAGAATAACTAGTGACATGAAAAAAAAGGTCACCTGAAAAAAAGATAATAGAAAAGAAAAGATATACAAGTGACATGAAAGACAAAAATTAACAAGTCACATAGAAAAAAAATATGATAAAATAATAAATATCAGTGACGAATAGAGAAAAAAAATGATGATACATTTTAATTTAATTCAGTATATTTATACATTGATTGATTGATGATATTTATTATATTGTTTGCATGTATTGATTTATAATTCCATGCAATATTGATTTGAATAATCATTGTATAATTTATTTTGTTGTTATGATGATTTTGATATGTTCTATGATTGATCTTGGTTTCATGTGGCTTCCTGTTGTCGGCAATAGTATTGGATTTTACATCATTGCATCATGCTTAGGTAGAGGGGAGGAATGTGGAGAAATAATATAGTCTAAGCTTGATGACGCAATTCGCTAGGCTCCGCCCACCGCAGTATCCATGGCGTCATTCCGCCATCTTGAGTGTAAATATTGGGAGCTTTAGTGCATACGTCATTTGGTACAAATGACGTATATTTAACCGACAGTTGGGAGCACATGCTTTGTTTATAATCAGTCGAGCTCTGTGCATCATAGGATGCGGATGCATGTTCTAGTAGAGTCTAGCTTTGGGCATCCATGTATGTGGATGCATATTCACAGTTTGCTATTGTACTCCTCCTGATTCTACCTTTATGTCAGTTTATGTTCAAGTATTAAATAATTATTTGATGTTACTTCACTGGAGTTAACTTCGTGATTTGTGTTGTCTGAATTAATACACCTCCTACAAGTATCTTCATTATAAGGACCCGTAACAATCTGCTACCTATTCATTTACAATGGGTGAGGTGAACTTTGAGATAATCTTCCGATTATGCATTCTATTGACACAGGATAAGAAGTAGATTAGCGAAACTTGACCTCAACCAGTAATTAAATAATAAAAATGGAAACAAAACAATGTGACTAAAAAAAGGACTAGATTGACAAATTATGTGAGCAGCTCTGGTGCTATATTGAATATGTTTATAGTGGGCCTGTGAATTATGTTTAATTAAAAAAATATTCACTAGACATCATCCATCCTTAGTCAAGTGAAGTGTTCACCCATAGTTAAGACTGACATAAATCTTTCCGCATCATAGTTTCCTGGAAGGATAGTTGCAGACAGATCAACTTCATCCTCATCTAGCCACTCAATATCCTCTGAATGTGCATTTTCCATTCTGCCAATAATTGCCATGAGTTCTCTTTGCCTTCTAGCAGCGATTCTCAAAGGACGAATGCGTTTTATCTGAGTTGATTCTGGAAAATTTGGGGTTGGCACATTCTTCTAGGAGACGGGTGGTCGAGTGGTATAGAGCGCTCGACTGTCGACCGGAGGGTCCCGGGTTGGAATCTCAGTGAGAACCTTAGGACTTTTTCAGGTCCTGGTGAAAGTTCCCAAGTCCACCCAGCTTTAAATGGGTACCTGACTTTATGTTGGGGGAGTAAAGGCGGCTGGGAATAGTGCAAACCACACAATCCCTTCATATGCCTAGGTTATAGAAACAGATGAATTCTACACTTCATCTGCCCCGATGGGCTAAGCAAACTTTACTTTTTTACATACTCCTGCGCCCGAGCTCTGTGTTATCCTGTATGTTTCTTCAACATTGTTTGTGAGGCAAAGTATAAGTGACACACTTTGCAAATTCGATCATGTATGCTGGTCTGCAAAGATGGACAATAAAGATCATATGGTTGCACTTTAAAAACTCCTGTTGGTCTTGGCATAATGTCATCAAATTTGAGAGTTTGTGCCACAAACAAACAATGAAGGAAATGTATGTGCATCTGCATCTGCTCTTTCTGAAGCTCTGAGTCCATCAGTTGTTTGGTTGATTGGGATTGGATTTGGAGGAGGAAATAATCTCGAAGGTAAAAAGTTGAAAAATTAGCTCCGTACTTTGTCGCAACATTTTATGTCCTGACATTTCACAATTTGAGTGAAGTATTGGCTGGTGAGAACATGATGGTCAAACAATTCTTATCCTTCGACATCAGTCCTGCTGCATCCAATTCAGATTTCTCAGGGTTGATATATTCTGCAACTGTTGGAAATTGGTCAACAATCACATGCGACCAGATTTCAGCTAAAGTTTCACCTGCAAACTTGAAGTTTGTTCTTTCCAAATCCTCATTTATTGTTCTGCCCTGCGAATCAAAGTAAATGCCATAATGTTCATTTGGCAATATGACACCAGACAGTTCGCTGCTAAATGGAGCCATTCGATGTTCCACGCGATTATATGCACTTCTTCCTGGTGCACTGGTTGCAAGGAATAAGGCATCAATATTATTTTGCAACTTCAATTACGGTAATTTTTTGTATTATAATACAAATTCCAAATTTCTTTATCAGTGATATAATTATGCAGCAGACAACAAAGAAATAGTAACACTCCCGTAAGGCTACTGATAACACAAGGCTTTGCAACAGTTTATTAGCGGTCCTAACTAGCATGAGGAATTGTAAACAACACATTGAAAAGATATGCATTTCATGCTATTTTGACATAAAACTAATTCAAGTGTTTCACAATTTTTTTTGAAAATTATTTTTAAAACTATTAAGTTTTACTAAAAAAATAAAAAAATTAAATTAGAAATAAAATTAAAAATGTGACGTCACACTTGGCCTGACCCCCCTCCCCCTGTCACAAACTGTCACACTTTCTTATACCCCCTCCCCCCCCCCCTTGGAGCGTGACGTACTTTATGGACGGCCCCTTATAGAAACTTCGTTCCCCATTCGACTGGACAAGTTGATAGAACTCTCACAACAATAACTGTACAAAGAAATTCAGTTGTTTTTTACACATGAATAGTTTATAACTTCCAAAGTTTTCATAGAATCTCGAAGCATTCCGGAAACAGAAGCACGCTTTTCTTTACCTATGACTATTCAAGAGACTTGACTGGGGAGCGAGTTCTATCGTTGTGTTTTTAACTGTCATCTATAAGCTGAATGTGGGACGGATGGCCGAGTGGTGTAGATACTCGACTGTCGACCTGATAGTTATGGGTTCGATCCTCGGTGAGGCCCATGAAATTTTTCCCGGTGAAATTTGGTGGAAAGTCGTCCCACAAGTCCACCCAGCTTTAAATAGGTACCTGATATTAGTTGGGGAAGTAAAGGCGGCTGGGCGTTGTGCTAACCACACAAACCACACAATATGCCGAGGTTATAGAAACAGATGAATTCTACACTTCATCTGCCCCGATGGTTCAAGAGGGCTAAGGGAACTTTACTATAAGCTGAATGTCATATATAAACTGAATGCCATATATAAACTGAATGTCATATATATAAACTGAACATTTTGCTATGGGTTTCCAGAAGCATGAATCGTCGATTCAGTGAATTATGGGAAATGTCCAAAATATAATTGAAAAAATTTATTTTGAATTTAGTCTCCTGTGATCAACAGCTTCATAGTCAAACGACACTTTTCCTTTCCAGCTCTAACATCAGTTTCAGCAGGGAATTTTGTACTGCATTCCAGATTCTCTGGGTTCAAATCTAATTGGTGGCAATTTTCATTTGATCAATCTGACATTGTAATAGCTACTGATTGCAATAACTTTCAGACTGAATTTATTTCAAAGTAAATATCATGCCTAAAATTTACACCTCATATTTTGGAATAAGACATAATAGGTTTTTCAAATTTTAAAATTAAGGCTTTTAAGGAATCTGTTCTGTGTGACCACTAGTACCACTGAGTAGTTAACACAGTCCATAGTGAATCATGTGTATAGTCTTACAGAAATATATGATCAACATATAGTCTTACAGAAACATATGATCAACATAAAGTATTACAGAAATATATGATCAACATATAGTCTTAAAGAAATATATGATCAACATATAGTCCTACAGAAATATATGATCAACTATAGTCTTACAAAAATGTATTAACAACATATAGTCCTACAGAAATATATGATCAACATATAGTCCTACAGAAATATATGATCAACATATAGTACTACAGAAATATATGATCAACATTTATAGTATTGCAGAAATATATGATCAACATATAGTCCTACAGAAATATATGATCAACATATAGTCTTACAGAAATATATGATCAACATATAGTCTTACAGAAATGTATTAACAACATATAGTCCTAAAGAAATTCATTGTATATTGTTATAATTCATTGTATATTGTTATAATACACTACTGACCTATTCCCATCAGACTAATGTCCAATGATCTTTGTAAAAAACTTTGGCCCTCCATTTGAACTTGATTGTTTTTATTTTCCAACAATAGCAGACCTTTAAGACAAAAAGGATTGATGCCACATCATTGTACTTATCATATCAAATATTGATGACACATCATTGTACTTATCATATCAAATATTGATGTCGCATCATTGTACTTATATCAAATATTGATGAAACCAGGACGTACTATATCAGATATTGATGAAACCAGGACGTACTATATCAGATATTGATGAAGCCAGGACGTACTATATCAGATATTGATGAAGCCAGGACGTACTATATCAGATATTGATGAAGCCAGGACGTACTATATCAGATATTGATGAAACCAGGACGTACTATATCAGATATTGATGAAACCAGGACGTACTATATCAGATATTGATGAAACCAGGACGTATTATATCAGATATTGATGAAACCAGGACGTACTATATCAGATATTGATGAAGCCAGGACGTACTATATCAGATATTGATGAATCCAGGACGTACTATATCAGATATTGATGAAGCCAGGACGTACTATATCAGATATTGATGAAGCCAGGACGTACTATATCAAATATTGATGACACATCATTGTACTTATCATATCAAATATTGATTGATCTGAACCAATCATTACAACTAAACCTGTTATTACCATGATGTCATTAGAGGGCATGATTCCAGGGATATTTGAGACCGTAGATATATGTGGGGGGAGGGGTTCTTTGCATTATTTGTTAAAAGGATTAACGCTTTCATTGGACCGACTCTTTCCCACCATAGGGGCAGACATGGGCGTCGCTAGGAATTTTTCTGGGGGGTGGGGGGGGGCAAATAACAACTTTATGACATTTTTTTTAAATGTAAGGGGGGAGCAAATGTCCCCCTCTTATATGACATTTTTTCAAAATGTAGGAGGGGGCAAATGCCCCCTTGCCCCCCAATGAATACGCCCATGGGGGCAGATCTTAAAACAAATCATAAATTTGTTTTTATTTAGATACCAGAAGACATATAGCTAACAACACTCACCTAAATAATGTAGAACACCAGAAACAATCAAATGTGTTGGACCAAAACATTTTTCAAAGACATGCAGAACTTTGTGGAATAATGATTCGGCTACTTGAAAATTTCGTCTGAGGAAATCAAAATGTTTTGATGAATTAGTAATTGACAAGCAGAAGGAAAACATGAATAAAACTGTAAAGTAAATATCTTGTCATACCCCTGTACATTGCCAGGAGTGGACAATACAATAGCTAGAGATATTAAAACATTTGCAACCAAATTGTGTTTTTCACCAAACCACTGAATACGTAATTTGGCTGATTCCTTTAAAAGTAATTCAGATTGCCTGTATTCCAAACGAGTTGCTCTGCAAGTAAAAATTTTAAAAAATATTTAAAATCAGATGAGTTATTTTATTGTGAGATTCTTGACTTATCGTGATAATTATCAACTCAGCAAAAATCACAACTTGCTCATTAAACTTACCTTAAAAGAGCCAAATTAAATAACACGGTTGACTTGAGTACATAAGAACTGGGGCACTCCTTCAAAGACTGCTCAGCTTCTAACAAGAACTCCTCAGCCGTCTGTAGTTTATGCCTGATGATGTGGATCTTACTTTGACAGCAAAGAAGTAATGCTTTAAAATAACGGGGGGGGGGGGAGGGTTATAATAGTGAGAAATTAAAAGGAAAAATAAAATATTCAAGAGAAGATACGTCCAACAGATGGCGCAATGCATACAGACAGTATTCATATCTCAATACACAACAGATGGCGCCATGCATACAGACAGTTTTCATATCTCAATACATCTCAATACACACCTACACACAATGTAATCCTTATTACACTCTTCTATCTAAATATATGTTTCAAATAATTATTAGTATAAAGAAAAATCAATAAACAATTGAACTGTTCAGCAGTAGGAATACGTAAATATGTGTGTGATAAATATTATGTATTATATATATTATATGGGAATGAAGAGTTCATATATGTCCAGTGGCTACTAATGACTATGAGAATGAAGAGGTCATATGTGTCCAGTGGCTACTAATGACTATGAGAATGAAGAGGTCAAATGTGTCCAGTGGCTACTAATGACTATGAGAATGAAGAGGTCAAATGTGTCCAGTTGCTACTAATGACTATGAGAATGAAGAGGTCATATGTGTCCAGTTGCTACCAATGACTATGAGAATGAAGAGTTCAAATGTGTCCAGTTGCTACTAATGACTATGAGAATGAAGAGGTCATATGTGTCCAGTGGCTACTAATGACTATGAGAATGAAGAGGTCATATGTGTCCAGTTGCTACTAATGACTATGAGAATGAAGAGGTCAAATGTGTCCAGTTGCTACTAATGACTATGTGAATGAAGAGGTCATATGTGTCCAGTGGCTACTAATGACTATAAGAATGAAGAGATCATATGTGTCCAGTGGCTACTAATGACTATGAGAATGAAAAGGTCAAATGTGTCCAGTTGCTACTAATGACTATGAGAATGAAGAGGTCAAATGTGTCCAGTGGCTACTAATGACTATGAGAATGAAGAGTTCATATGTGTCCAGTTGCTACTAATAACTATGAGAATGAAGAGTTCATATATGTCCAGTGGCTACTAATGACTGTGAGAATGAAGAGATTATATGTGTCCAGTTGCTACTAATGACTATGAGAATGAAGAGGTCAAATGCGTCCAGTTGCTACTAATGACTATGAGAATGAAGAGTTCAAATGTGTCCAGTAGCTACTAAATGACTATGAGAATGAAGAGTGCATATGTGTCCAGTATTAAAGCACGGCTGATAAGAACCAGTGGAGAACTTTGCAGATGTCATTTTTGTCTCACGATAAGATAGGTACAAACACAGATGTAGTTGACGCAATACGAAGCTCAGAAGTAAATTACAGAATGTCATTCAGTGAAACGTTTTTTTAACTTAATGATTGATATAAGTTGATCATATATTTATGTAATACTATATGTTGTTGTTTTTTTTTTACATTTCTGTATATGTTGATTTTTATGCACAAACATTTTTGTATATAATGTATAGTAAACAGACAGACTGGCAGGCGTGCCAATAGACAGGAATGTCAATTAATAGTAAGACTTTCTGATGACAAACAGATGACAGATGAGACATGACATGGATATTTAAATTAATAGACTCATTCACTAGCAAGATTGACAGACAGATATCGTAGATACTAGCGAATAAGTAGATCTCGCAGATAGGTCGAGAGTATTTTAAAGCCGAAAATTTTCATTTAAATTTGCATTTGTCAACGCGTTTTATCATTATACACAAGGCACCAATCTATAAGCCCGGGGGGGGGGGGAGACGGAATCCAACCCTCACGATCGCATTGCAAGCTGTCTACCAACTGAACTATCCAGTCACTTTGCCTCATTTAGATTAGAAGTCTAAATTCTATCAGAAAATTAGATATGCAAATTTAATAAAGATCTGCAAAACGCTGCTCCAAATGAATGTTGAGTCTATGTTTCCGGTTTCCACCATTGCCTGCGTTGTCTTGCGGTGTTGAGTGTACAATGTCGTTACCCAAATTCTATGGAATATTGTGTTGCCCGCGGATAAGTCGGTACACGAGTATCTACGGTAGGTAGTTTGTTAGATCGGTGTAGGTATATCTAGGTTGTAAATAGAAAGATTATAGATAGACATACATATAGATATAAAGGGTAGTCATAGATAGATGTTAGATAGACTGACAGATGATAGAGTCTAAGTTATGAATCACCGACGTACTAACGTACAGATATATATATATATATATATATATATATATATATATATATATATATAATGAATACTCTCACCTGTTCAGTAGTACTATTACGCTTAATTTACAATCAACTTTTCCTCAACAATTCATTTAATTAGAACATTGAAAATACAACTGAAAACAATGACATGGATGTTTAGCTGTTGTATGAAAATATCTATTTCACTAATTTACTATTTCACTAATTCATTATTTCACTAATTCACTGTTTCACTAATTCACTAACACAGCCTAAAATATTGAATCTCAGTCTGTGAAATGACAATTCAGTGGGTCCAAATATAAAATCAATCGATCTCAATCAGTCCACACACAAGGATGTCAATGTTATTTAATCTACGTTTCAATTGGTTGACAGAAACAAATTTAGAAACTGGGATCGATAGAGTCCTCTCCCCTTGATCAACACGCTTGGCTGCCTGTTTAATTAGTTAATGAAGCCACACTGCCAGATGGGGGTTAGGTTTTGTTACACATACCTCTGCTCCCTATGTGCCATATGGAGATTTGGGGAGGAGGGGGGTGTAGAATAACAAGTTGTGGGTAGTGGCATAGGAGGACCACACATACACACACACACAAACACAAGAGATTCCAATTCAAAGTGGAACATTACTTGTGTGAAGTTTCTGCCACCGCTTGATTTGATGAGATCAGCTTGATGTAAAACAAACAACAGATCTTTTGCCAGTGTGACAGTATGTAAGTGTGGGACTATGTTTGTATGACAGTTTGTGTGGGACTATGTTTGACAGTTTGTGTGGGACTATATTTGTATGACAGTTTGTGTGGGACTATGATTGTATGACAGTTTGTGTGGGACTATGTTCGTATGACAGTTTGTGTGGGACTATTTGTGTATGACAGTTTGTGTGGGACTATGTTTGCATTACAGTTTTTGTGGGACTATGTTTGTATGACAGTTTGTGTGGGACTGTGTTTGCATGTCAGTTTTTGTGCGACTGTGTTTGTATGACAGTTTGTGTGGGACTGTGTATTACAGTTCGTGTGGGACTGTGTATGACAGTTTGTGTGGGACTATGTTTGTATGACAGTTTGTGTGGGACTATGTTTGTATCACAGTTTTTGTGGGACTGTGTTTGTATTACATTTTTTGTGGAACTGTGTTTGCATTACAGTTCGTGTGGGACTATGTTTGTATGACAGTTTTTGTGGGACTATGTTTGCATTACAGTTTGTGTGGGACTATGTTTGCATTACAGTTCGTGTGGGACTATGTTTGTATGACAGTTTTTGTGGGACTGTGTTTGTATGACAGTTTGTGTGGGACTATGTTTTATGACAGTTTGTGTGGGACTATGTTTATATGACAGTTTGTGTGTGACGTGTCAAAAATTGTGTGACAGATTTTATGTTTATGTGATAGCTTTAACGTGTTTGTGTGTGTGCGTGGGTGTGTGTGTGACAGTTTCTATGTTTGTGTGACAGTTTCTTTTTAATGACTTTTTTTTAATTTTGGTAAACAAAACCAAAATAAGCAATTTAATTCACATTGATTATAAATATTAACTTAATGAAGGTCCAAGTACAAAAGAGACTAACACGGGATCCTTGTATAAATGAACCAAACTAAATGTCCATGTACAAATAAAACTAACCAAATGTCCATGTACAAATTA
Organism: Bulinus truncatus; assembly: GCA_021962125.1. Taxonomy (NCBI): domain Eukaryota; kingdom Metazoa; phylum Mollusca; class Gastropoda; family Planorbidae; genus Bulinus; species Bulinus truncatus. The sequence continues at coordinate 971,613 of JAGDYQ010000047.1, read as the reverse complement.
AACTAAATGTCCATATAACTCTAACAAATATCCCAGTACACAACAATTAACGATCCTCATCATACCCTGTAATAGCCTACCTTACAATAATACTTCAAATAATAAGACAATCATACCCTGTAATAGCCTACCTTACAATAATACTTCAAATAATAAGACAATCATACCCTGTAATAGCCTACCTTACAATAATACTTCAAATAATAAGACAATCATACCCTGTAATAGCCTACCTTACAATAATACTTCAAATAATAAGACAATCATACCCTGTAATAGCCTACCTTACAATAATACTTCAAATAATAAGACAATCATACCCTGTAATTGCCTACCTTACAATAATACTTCAAATAATAAGACAACGAGTAACTTTTCACTAGGGCAGGGAAGGCAAAAAGCATTTTATCAACTTTACTAAAAGGGATACAAATTCAAAAGAATTTAATTGCAAGTGCCAGTAACGAAAGTTTATAAAGGTACTATGTATTAAATGCCAGGTAACGAAAGTTTATAAAGGTACTATGTATTAAATGCCAGGTAACGAAAGTTTATAAAGGTACTATGTATTAAATGCCAGATAACGAAAGTTTATAAAGGTACTATGTATTAAATGCCAGATAACGAAAGTTTATAAAGGTACTATGTATTAAATGCCAGGTAACGAAAGTTTATAGCGGTAGTATGTGTCATAATTCTTCTATTTGTTGATATAATTTTTTTTCTGGTTGCCAGGAAAACATTCTGACGTGTTAAAGTTGACATCCCTGTACTTGGCATCCCTGTTCTAAGTTTACAATAATCGGTGATACCTTAGTATAGCATATACAAATAATTAGTCGTACTAACAACTAATAAACCTTACAAATATCAAGGTTATCAACCACTTGTAAATTTCTACCAACATAATTATTTACTCAATCATGGCCTTGTGAGCTATTTATAAATCAATCAATAAATCATTGTGCTTTATTTCCTATGAATGATTGGGACAGAGCTGCGTGATTCTGAATTAGAAGACGACCCTATGATTAGATTTATGATCGAGGGAATGTTGACTGCATAAATATGTTAATAGCTTTGAGTTGATTGTGTAGGGACAGATTCAAACATTACTGGCTGTTGAAACTTAAAAGTACACACGCAACATATTACTGAAGTACATTTAAACTATTGCGTATGTCACAAGCGAAAATTGATGTATGATCCTGGTCAGTGGTCCTCGAACTGTTATGGTTCGCTACCACCCAGCTCCATATTTAAATACAGAGCAATGTGTTCATCACTCACTATGAAAACTGTTTTGTTTGGCTAATCTCAAACCAAGACGTCATAGACAAAGCTGACATAGCATTGGTTGAATCCGTGATCAGATGACATAGCATGGGTTGAATCCGTGATCAGCTGACATAGCATTGGTTGAATCCGTGATCAGCTGACATAGCATGGGTTGAATCCGTGATCAGCTGACATAGCATTGGGTTAAATCCGTGATCAGCTGACATAGCATGGGTTGAATCCGTGATCAGCTGGAATGAACCGGCATTATCATTCGCATGGACCCACCGAAGAATGCCAAGTCTATGGAAACTTCCCCCAGGGTCCAGAGGAAGAAATGTTTCATATATAATCTGAAGAAACATATGAAATGGAGTAAAGCAAAGCAGCTAGAGACTATCGCTACTGACAGTCAAATGGCGTTCATATGTAAAACGCACAGCTGTTCAGCTGGTAGAGAACCAGCGTCACCGTCTTGCAGCTGTAAGGGCTAGACGACACAAAGTTCCTGCCTATACCATTAGCAGACCCTGACAACAATGTGGTAGACACTGCGCTTCTGCTTTTGGGCTCAAATTAGAACCCACAGTTTACAGACACAAAAATATCTAAATACACGAGAGACTACCGAAGATACAAATCTCCGGAACTGATGGGAAACATTTGTGAAGTGAAGCTAAACATGTTATTTCCGTTTCTATTTAAGCAAAGAAATGTAACCGTAAAGAATACAAGGTGAAGTAAAACATAAAATGGAAGTTCCATAATCGAGAAGTTAACTTGTCACAGTAGAAAAGATTGAGTCCATTTAAGAAGCATTTTTATGAAATTTTGAGTTCTGCATTTTGCTGGATGATGTTATTGGTAGGCTCAAAGTTATGTGTCTTCCTGGATGATGTTATTAGTAAGCTCATAGTTCTGTGTCTTACTGGATAATGTTATTGGTAGGCTCATAGTTCTGTGTCTTACTGGATGATGTTATTAGTAAGCTCATAGTTCTGTGTCTTACTGGATAATGTTATGGGTAGGCTCATAGTTCTGTGTCTTGTTGTATGATGTTACTGGTAGGCTCGCATTTCCTTTTCTTCTCAATTTAGCTCTAAGCACTACTGGGTAGAATGACTTCTTTGGAATGTGCATTACAATATCTTTAGATCAGCTTTAAAAAAATCTTCGTCAATTTGATGTTAAATTAGTGACGATCTTTTAATGTAAATGAGTCAGATGCCAGATGTTTATCTATCACTTTTAGGAGTGAGCAAACTTAGTTCCTTATGCTTGCCAAATATCTTATTTAAAAAATGCAAACTAGAATTTCGTAGTTACGAGTGTCCTCAAAGCGTTCATTCAATCACTTTGAGTGAACGAACTTGGTACGTTAGATCAAGCCAAACAATTAAATTCGATCATAAAATTCAGAGTTTCGCTCACCCTGGAATCCTGGCAAACTCATTCATATTCGTAGTTTTATTTTATCCTTTTCAGTTAATTAAATTCTAAATCAACATTAATCTAAAATTCTTTTATTGGAAATACACCGTGATTTTCGACCATCGGAAAGTAGAAAAATAATGAACCACTGAGTTCAGTGTATATTAATTTCTTACATACACTAATAAAGAAAAAAAATTACCTTTTATTATTGAAATTCGACATAATGTTTTTAGCAATGCGCTATTGTGTCCGCTTTTGTCATTCCGTCTGTCATCACCCTAGATCTCAGCAACCATAAGTCCTAGACCCATGATGTAGCCTATATACTTTTTTTGTAGGTCTTGGCCTGCCATTCCTGCATCAAAAGTCCATTTCTTTGGGCATGAGTGTTTTGTATCGTTTTTTACTATATAAGCTATATTAATAATTACGTTATTTTCATTGCCCCATTCTACATCTTATACGCTGCGGTAGCGTACCAAACGAATGGGTTATTGAACGGAAGTGAAACAAGATTGGCAACAACAATTTATCAAACAACTATTGACGGAGTTTTCGGACGATTAAATAACTACAATTTAGAATGTTTCAATTATGAGTCCTATTTCAGTGACCACAAACTACTTGTAGTTATATTTAAGAGAAAACATTTTTTTTCAAACATAAAGAAACGTCTTTTTAATATTTTTTCAGATATATGCATTACACAATTGAATTTATAAACATTTCCAAAATGTAGAAATATTTACTGAAAGCTAACATACGTACTGATACATAACACGAAAATGCGCTAACACGTCCTGTGTCTAGAATGGAACAGGCTTAAGATGCTGGGTTTTTTATATGTTTTCATTTTTACTAAAACTATTTATAATCATTTAGTTAATGATAAATACTGTTAACTAGGTCGGATAGAGTTAAGGTTGAATAACTGAAAACTGATGTGTCGAGATTTTACTTTAATGTACAATATGGAATCATACATACACGTATGTAGAGTTTTGTAAGGAGATATATACGCCAATAAAACGGCCCTGCCTGTACGCCTTCTAGGCCCGGAGCCCTAGTGATACCAACTGTGTATAGGATAAAAATGGCCCTGCCTGTACACCGTGACTTTCTTTAAACCATGACACTATGCACACCATGACACTCTGTAGATAACATTCTGTATAAACCATGACACTCTGTATAAGCCATGACACTCTGTAGATAACATTCTGTATAAACCATGACACTCTGTATAAGCCATGACACTCTGTAGATAACATTCTGTATAAACCATGACACTCTGTATAAACCATGACACTCTGTATAAGCCATGACACTCTGTATAAGCCATGACACTGTATAAGCCGTGGACAAAAGATGTCGGGGGGGGGAGTATCATAGGAAACAAACTTGTGGACAGTCTCATGTAAACCGGAGCTGTCCAACAGTCAGGAGAGAGAAAAAATCGCGTGACTTGTCAATATCAAATAAATAATATCTCATCTTCATATAATATCAACCATCAATGAGATTCAAGGGGATGTTTATATTTCTGTTGGTAATAACAATGAGATTCAAGGGGATGTTTATATTTCTGTTGGTATCAACAATGAAATTCAAGGGGATGTTTATATTTTTGCTGGTAATAACAATGAGATTCAAGGGATTGTTTATATTTCTGTTGGTATTAACAATGAGATTCAATGGGTTGCTGCTATAAACTGTAAACAGGAAGTGGAAATCTCACTGTGAAGATCAGGCAGGTTAGAAATCACCTACATCTATAACTAAGTGATTTTGTGGCTAACTCAGTAAACAGACACCTAAACAAAAGTAGCCATTGTGTGGCTCACACAGGGAACAGACACCTAAACAAAAGTAGTCATTGTGTGGCTCACAAGGGAACAGACGCCTAAACAAAAGTAGTCATTGTGTGGCTCACACAGGGAACAGACGCCTAAACAAAAGTAGTCATTGTGTGGCTCACACAGGGAACAGACACCTAAACAAAAGTAGTCATTGTGTGGCTCACACAGGGAACAGACACCTAAACAAAAGTAGTCATTGTGTGGCTCACAAGGGAACAGACGCCTAAACAAAAGTAGTCATTGTGTGGCTCACACAGGGAACAGACACCTAAACAAAAGTAGTCATTGTGTGGCTCACACAGGGAACAGACGCCTAAACAAAAGTAGTCATTGTGTGGCTCACACAGGGAACAGACGCCTAAACAAAAGTAGTCATTGTGTGGCTCACACAGGGAACAGACACCTAAACAAAAGTAGTCATTGTGTGGCTCACAAGGGAACAGATGCCTAAACAAAAGTAGTCATTGTGTGGCTCACACAGGGAACAGACACCTAAACAAAAGTAGTCATTGTGTGGCTCACACAGGGAACAGACACCTAAACAAAAGTAGTCATTGTGTGGCTCACAAGGGAACAGATGCCTAAACAAAAGTAGTCATTGTGTGGCTTACACAAGGAACAGACGCCTAAACAAAAGTAGTCATTGTGTGGCTCACACAGGGAACAGACACCTAAACAAAAGTAGTCATTGTGTGGCTCACACAGGGAACAGAACCTAAACAAAAGTAGTCATTGTGTGGCTCACACAGGGAACAGACGCCTAAACAAAAGTAGTCATTGTGTGGCTTACACAGGGAACAGACACCTAAACAAAAGTAGTCATTGTGTGGCTCACACAGGGAACAGACACCTAAACAAAAGTAGTCATTGTGTGACTAATAAGTTATTTTTTTTTAAACCAGATTTTTTGAAAAAAATGGTCTATGTCTCAAAAAAAACAAAAAAAATGAAAACCAGTTTTTTTTTGGATTAACAAAAATAAGTTCGATAAAGAATATTTATGCTTTTTTGCTAAATTTTTCAATGTATTTATATCTATAAAATACACAATACATGTCCCACCCACATGCATATCCAGAATGTATTTGTCTGTCTTCTCATTTTTCTGAACACTGAAGCATTGTAAAACCACACAGTGTGGCTAGCACTGGGCACAGCCACCAATATATAAAACTAGTGAGTGTGAGGCATAGCTGCCTGTACTTTCTGCCACCTGAGTGAATGTACCTAGATATGATTTATACTGTTAAAAAAAAGCAGATACAGCAAGCAAAAAATTCAAAAGGTTAAATAAACAACAGCAAATCAAAAATCAAAGCAGAAAAGAACTTACATGGGGTGATAGAAAATCTAACTACACTAAATTATTAGAGAGTTCCTCAAGATCCTGGCTTTATTAGAAAAATAAAAAAATCAACGTAATGATTTAAATGATAATGAAATTAAAACAAAAAAATTGTTAAAGCTTGTTTTAAGCTGTAATATTTTTAAAATGTAGCATTTGAGATCTGAATAATGTACTAATCTATTATAACTGTATTAAACTTGATTTAATCTAAAACTATTAAAAGCCTCAAACTGTAGAATATATTAAAAACATTAACTAACCTTTAAGATAATGAATATTACTTTGATATTGTGTGTCAATATCTGTGTTATCTGCATCAGTTAATGCTTGCTGAGCAAGTTTATAATTTGAGTCTGCCAAATCAAAATCTCTGGATATTTCAGAGAATCGTCCAATCATGAAGTAGCAGCGACAAAGAAGAATGTGCAATTCAGAAGTGATATTAGTATGCTGAAAAAAAAAAATTTCCTTTAACATATAAAATCAAAATTCATATTTAGAACAAATTATAGCATTATGTGTAAACCTATGAAGGTTCTTTAACTTATTTTACCTGCTTGATATACTGGATTAACTGAGCAAGTACTTTGTTTGAGTCAAAGGTACAGTCAAAGTTTTGTAAAAATCTAACAATGCCCAAACTTAATGAAGCAGCCAAAGAAATATTAGAAATGATAAGTTGATGATTAGTATCAGACTCAACTACTATACTTGGTACAGCATCATCAGACTTTGCCACTATTTCTCCAGGTTGAACTAATAATCTACTTGAGAACTGTTATGAGAAAATGAACAGAAACTGGTAAAACACAATAAAAGATAGACATACAATTTCAAAATGTATGACAAACAGTGCCACATCAATTTGGTAATAATACATTTTAAACATTAAAACAATTAATTTTTTATGTCAAATAATTATATTATATTAATATACATTAAAAATATTTAGAAAACTTTTATTTTAATTATCTTTTTTTTTATAGAAAAAGTTAAATTTAAATGACTAATAAAAAGTAAAAAATAATCCCTTAGATCATACACAAATAATTGTAGATATAATAATGTTTTTAAAAAAGCATTTGACAACATAATCTCTTTTCGTATTTCTAAAAAAGATATTTACTTTGGAAGTTTACATCAACTTATTGACTTGAAAAAAAGTAATATTATTATCAGCAAGAATTTTCAGAGTTTTAACTAAATGAGAAACGGTCAAAAATTGAATTACAAGATTTGGTGACAAACCCACAAGTTCACAAAAATAGCCACAGAAAGTGAAACTGAATAAAAGCTTGTAAAAAAATTATTATTATCATTTATGCAATTTCTTTTTTTTAAAGATTAATTTTAGCTGAAGGAAATAAAAATACAATCTGAATAAATTCTTAATATACTTCTTCAATAAAATACCTACAGCAGATTTTAATAATAATTAATTTTCTTTTGAAATTCAATTTCACCATTTCAATTCCTGATTTGTTTCATTGAGATTTGAAGAAACATAAATGTCCTTACATGATTATTTTCATCCCAGAGATCTTTAATAAACTGTATGTACTCGGATCCAGCAAGAATTCCATTCTTTTGACACACTGACCAATATAAGTAAAGATCCTCTTCAAACAAATCAGTCTCACAGCACATAACTTTAGAAAGAAATCTGAAATGAAAAATATATCAGAGGTATTATCTCCACCAGTACATTAATGTATTAGCTGCAGGCTAATGTAACTTTTTTTGTAAATCTTTAGTCTATGGACAAATAGTTCACTTTTCAATAACAGTCAATTCATTTATCATGGAATTGTACTTAAGAAAAATGTTACAATGTTTCTTTATCTCCTGTAATCACATTGATATAATAATTATCTAATGACGCATGTGTTCAGAAAAATTAGTAGACAGATAAATACATTTATTATGGATATTTTTAAAATATTTCTACAATAAATTTGCAGGTAAGAAACAGGGGTAAGAAACAAGAATTATTTCATAAAAGTCAAACTATTATAAATATAAATGATAACCTTCTTTTAAGTGAATCTTATCCGAACTAACCTGAAATCTGTCAAAGTCTTTAATAATCCAGATAGATTGCCAGATTTCATAAAGTGCCATGGTAACTCTTCAATTACTTGAATATCCAAAAGTTGTTGTGAGAAATATTCAGCAAGAATAGAATGATATGGAAGACTCTTGCTTGAAGTGTTGGAATTAAAAGCAGATTCAGATGATTCAGACATTGGCGGAATGATATCTGAAAATAAAAAGGTTATTATACTTGATTTAAGTAAAAAAAAAAAGTCACAGTCCATGTGCTCAAATAACTAATCCAACATTTGATGAACCAAATTTTTAAAATGTCCAGAAATAGCTTTTTTAAAAATGTAGTAAACAGAAGAAAAAAAAACTAACTCATTGAAACATTTTTTTTTAAAAGTTTCTAAGCCTATCTTAATTTTTGCTTCATTTATTTATTTTTCAATTATCATTGACTGATAATTAAAGTCATTAATTTAAATATACTTTGTTAAAAATATAATCATTACTTAAAAAAATTAAAGCAATAAACTAAAGAAGTTCTATTAATTGACTCAAAAATTTACAATAGTATACAATTATTAAAAACTAGTGCAAAAAGCCTGCTGAAGCTGGCTGAACGAAATCCAACAGAAGGGATAACAAAGAAATATACGAAGTACTCCAATAGAAAAGAACAAGTGGCCTTTATTGCCATGAACAGAATATGATATGAACAGAAATAACAAAGAAATTTATGAAATACTGTAATAGAAAATAACATTTGGCTTTTATTGCCTTGAACATAATACTATAATGAAAACTACCTGCGAGGAGACACACGGTTACAATGCATACACCACCGATATGAAAACTACCTGCAAGGGAGACACACGGTTACAACGCATACACCACAAGATATAAAAACTACCTGAGGGAGACACACGGTTAGGGCGATTATGTGTTAGATATACAAGGGTTTAAAATTTCACCTCAATCAGACAATTAGAAGTAACTGAAAAATTACATGCAAGATTCAGAAACAAAACAAATTTATATCCACCAGACATAGCAAGTTAAATAAAAGTGTATAAAAATGCATAAAAGAAAATTAGAGAAGTCATAGTAATATAAAGTTGTCAGACATAGGAGAAAACAGACTAGACTATTTTAATTGGCCAAACATGGGTCTACATGACAAGAGAACATTTCATCTGATATCCTAAACCATTTAAAAGCAAATTGTATAGTAAAAAAAATATATAAATTAAATTATCTAATGCTATTTTCTTTTTTTTCATAGATAAGCATTCATGTTTTGTACTTACTAAAAAATTTATATTCTGCTTCTTCCCTTAAACATTGATGAGAGAAGACCAATCGACCATCAGCAACTTCAGATAATGTACCATCAACCAGTGCTCTGAACTGCAGCCAGTCATAGGCTGTCACTTTAGAGTTATTTCTATACCCAATCATTTTCAAGAGAGATAAAATTTGACTTTCAGTTAAACCATTTCGAGATGCAGCTAATAAACTAAAAGAGTCAATAACCCAACCTTGATTTTCTGTAATTAAAAAAAATAATTATATTTTTAATCATATCAGTTAAATGTTATAAAATAAAAAAGGCAAATGTTAAAAGACATAAATCATACTAAGTTTGAGAGTAAACCTAGAGAATAGCAGTAATTGTAAATTAAGAGTGTAACAGTAACACCATACCAAAATGTTTATCCACCATCATAACATCTGATGATAGCTTGGATATATTCCAGCTCATTTCTTGTATCCAGTTCTGTACACATGCATGCCAAAATGTCCTCACTGAATTGAACTATAAAAGTAACACATTACAATCTATCATGCTATTTTCAAATGGTGATTACATAGAAAAATATCTTTTCCTTAAACAATTGAGAAGTCAAAAGCATTTTTTAAATAGTGTGGCATACAAAAAATGAGGCCTCATGAGCTAGTTACTAATATTTATTTTAGAATTTTTTTTATCAGTGCTAACCTCTGCAAAATTTTCCAAGAAAGCTGACAGATTGCTATAAGCTCTGTGATGGCTAACTTGACTGGCAACAATATTTGACCCCAGTGGTGTCTGCATGACTTTTAGATTAATCAACTGATTCACTTCCTGTTCACCACCCAATAATTTGCTTACCTTAGGCAATCTTTGTTTTAACTAGGGAAACAAATTAAAAGTAACAAAGTATTAGCATTACTGAAAGATTGTCATAATTTTTATGTGACATATGGACACATTTAAAGATGTTTCAAGCAGTATTATCAGTGTAATCTTAAAAAGACATTAAAGAAAAGTATTTTAACATCTGGTGTATGGGACCAGTTTTATGCCCTGTTAAAACTAAAAGCCAGATTAAAATACTGTAATTTTACAATTTTTCAGCAGTTATTAATGCCATCATAACTTTTAAATCAGCAGTCAGATATTATGATATTAACAATTTAGTAAAACTTTGTCATTTTCTTTTACATTATAATAATGCATATTTAATTAAGTGCTACTTAATTTTCATGACGTATATAATAAATGCAGCCCTTATGTGTTTATAGGGGATCCAGTTTGAAGTATCCTGTCAAATAGTTACTTATAAGTAAGGTTAAGTAATGCTACTTTCTAAATATGGTTTGAGCAATTGTTCACTTAAGCCCTCATCAAGTTAAAAATACATAATGATGTCTTGAATTCAAACTGCACATTAATAAATTGCAATTTTGTACTTAGATCTGTAATGTTGTACTTACATATGTAATGTTGTACTAAGATATGTAATCTTGTACATACTATATGAAACAGAAAACATACCATCTCCAAAGTTGTCTTTACGTCTGTCAAACTATCAGGGCACTTGATGACCAGCACATCATTTCTTTGACTTAGGCAGTCATATGAAATATCAGATGGCGTTGTCGTTACTACAAATGTACAGGTTGATGGAAGATTCTCAGGTAACCAGCAACATTTTTTCACCTGTCAACAAAATATACACAGATTATTGAAGAAATTTTGTTTCAATAAGGACTAGAATACCAATAAGTGAGACATGCAGGTGAAACATGTATGTCATCCATTTAGATGAAATATATATACCAGTAGGTGATACATTTGGTTGAAACATTTAGATAAAATGTGTATGATACATTTACCTGCAGGTGAAAGTAATTCATGGTACAAAGTTGTCACTTTCCTTAGAAATTGGATAATGTTATATAAAGAATGGCTTGTAACAGTTTCAATAAAATGTGTATATTATTTTAGAATTCACACTCAGTTGCCATGAAGTTGAACTTTGAAAACACAATGTGTTGAATCTTGTCAGCATTCAATTCTCAACTCTTAGAGTTTTTGTTGTAAAGCTTCTGAAAGGATGAGATGTGTATCTCTAAGATCCTATAAGCAACTAATGGGATGGTTATCAAAGTTGCCTTCTTTCAACTCTTCCATAGCCAATTGTGTGATGGCCATGAAGGCACCATAGAGGGAACTCTCAACATGAACTGAACAATTCACTTAGTTCTCACAGGAGATCGAACCTTGGACCCTAAGATTTACACAAGCTGACCATCTGTCTCCTTAAACTCTTTGAGAAAATTGTTGTTTTTGCCATTTTTATTTTACTTTGCTGACATTTTAATATCTCATGATTTGACTTGATTTCTACAATGCTTCAGAACATTAAAGGTTTTATATAAATATATATTTTGACTTTCTTTATATACTTCTTTCAAAGTTTATAATTTTCTAAATATTAGTTTCAACATTGCTATACTTATAGTAAGGATGTAAAAATGAACTATTCTTAAAGAATTCGCTGATCAAAACCTTATTCTTAAAATGGAATTAATTTTTTTTAATGTCAATTACCTGTGGAACACTCAAGTCAAGATCACTTTTCAATTCATCCAGTCCATCCAACAAAATAACACAAGGACCGAGGGCAACGGCTGAGCTGAAAGACTCACAGAGATAAAAGAAATTTGAGTAAATGCCTTCAGACTCTATCTCCTCACAAACGTCTCTGCTACCATCTGACAAAGAAATTTAATTAAAATGTACTCTGGGCAGTAATAAAAATTTACATCTTACTTCTAAAATATGGTGAAAGAAGTTGGGGGGGGGGGGGGGGGGGGGGTTACCTGCATGAAGAAAAACTGATCTCAAAATTTTGATACAGTTCCTCATAAAATATCTGATACTTGAGCTGTGGCTAGATGCTGATACGAAATGAGAAATGACACAGATGTGACTCTCCTCACTTTTAAACTTCTTTAACCAATGAGCTGCTAATGTAGATTTACCCACCCCTCGCTCTCCTACCAGCAAAATAACTTTGGGATTCCAAGGCCTGTCAAGGAAGCTGAAATAAATTCATTTGCCACAAATTTACTTAAAGGACATTAGGCATGTCAATTTGTTGTCATAAGAACCATTTACCTACAAATAGGGAAAATATTTTTTGAACAGACCTTTTAGTATTTTGAAATGGGTCACTATTACTTATAGCATTGACATCTTTCCAAGGCTTCACTTCTGACTTTAAAGCTATGTCAGTAAATTGTTGAATGACTTGCACAATGGCAGGAGATAGAATAAAGTTGTCCAAACGATTGTTCATGAAACTTTCCTGAGCCAACCATTCTTTATACTGTTTAGTTTCTAAAAGATGTGTCATAAAATATAAATTAAAGAAACAAAAGATTTAATCTGCAATCTAACATATACTAATAATAGAACATAGTTTTTTTTTCTTCGTTTTTAATCTGATTTGCTTTTCAAATGTTATGTGCTTTTTTGTCATTGATTAAAACTTTGACTAAAAATGTTTATTATTTGCTAAATTTGTTTCTTTTAACTTAAATAACTGCCAGAATAATAAAAAAAAAAACTGAAAGATCTTAAAAAAATTAATTCTATCAATAAACTGGTACATTATAGTGATGTCTTAAATGTTCAGTTTATATGCACTACTTTAATTAATACATGTTTGATAATTATTATACTCATAAAAAATGTAAATCTTGCAGATTTTGAAATAGAGAAACAAAGAGAAACAAATTATATACCAAGTATTTTTTCATCATGGGTTAGTGGTGGCAATATAATATCAATGATCTGCATCCAATCTTTTAAAATTAACTGAGCTAGTTCTTGACATGTGCGAAAATACTTTACTGGTACACCCTTATTAACAAGCCTTTGTCTTAGTTGGTGTATTTTCTTTTTGGCCGATTCTGACTCTGGTGAATAGAGGTTAATTATTTTCTCCCTTTCTGAAATATCTGCCATCTGAAGCTTGTCATCTAGGTGATCAGAAGTACGATAATACATAGTAACATGATGATCTTCATATCCCATAGTTCCATGGGTAACTTCAATCTCTGTTAAGCTAATATACTGGTGATCTAAGTTAGATATAGAAACAAAATCTTAGCAATTAACCACTGATCAGAAGAACATGAAATTATAGATATCCTACAAATAATTTTGCAAAGTAGCGAGCAACTTTAAAGTTTGTATACATAAAGAAATTAACCAAACATGGATCTACAAGAATGAAAATAATCAAATAAAAAAAAGTCATTTGCAGATTATAAGCCAATATAGACCAGTGTAAATAAATTAAGGGTTATTAGGGCAGATGAAGTGTAATATTAATCTGTCTGCAGCCACATCATATTTAGGGAACCTGAAAATATTCCCATGGTTCTCAATGGATCAAACCAGGGATCGTTAGGTCAACAGTCAAGCACTCTACACTGTTCAGCAATCAATCTTTACTAATGCGGAAATTAAATTTAAAACATACATTTAAGTAATGCATCTTTAAAAGTAAACTATTGTCACCTTTATCAAGTACCCACTGATGTCCTCCAGAGGCTGCCTTTAAAATATTTTTATCCAACCAATGTAGATCATCTAAATCTTCTGAGTCACACTCTGTCCGATTCATTGGTTCTTTAGTTTCATTTTTGTGCACACCATAGGTTTCTCCCAATAAGCCAATGAAAAATGGGGAACATCTATCTATAGCATCTAACTGTGCTTTTAAGAATAAACCTTTCTGAAGCTTTGGCTCTCCAGGTTCCCACTGAAGATCAGTTGGTTTAAAGTAAGACCCTCTATTCTTACATATTTTGTTGAGTTGAGGATACACAACTTTTGACAGGTATTTCCTCTCATTTACAAAATCTAAAGGGGTTGAGCATATGTAAGGTGACACAGGTTTTTGATACGCAAACACTGGGTTGTTCATTCTGAAGCTAGGAAAGGTTTCTTTAGCACATTCTTTCAAAACAAAATATATTTGTCACTCTGTGAACGAAATCAAAATGGCGAGGAGAAATTTTTAAAATGTCATTATGTTTTGACAGCAATAAAAACTGTTAAGGTACTATAACTTATGTAATTTATCTCTATATATAAAAATGTGAGATGTCTGTATGTATGTCTGAATGACTGTTTGTTATCTAATAGATTTGATTATGTCTGCACATGAGGAATTCATAATTTCAACTTTAGCTTTGACTCAATATATCTCCTTAGTTTGTCTCAAAATTCCATATTTAAATGTTTTCGTAATGTGATGTCAATTCAAAAAAATAATTTTTCAATAATCCATGGATGATAAGTAACATTTTTTTTCTTGAATAAGCTAATAAAAAAATTGACAATATAGATATTGATAAAATAAATAATAAAAGAAATTAAAATTTCTACATAGTAGTTATAATGGTATACTACAAACCTGTTCTAAAATCACAAAATTTTTCCCTTCTCTATATTAATGTAGACAAACCTTTTCTTTAAACACAGCATTAAGAGATTGTGTGTGTATGTTATTGTGTCTGATCTCAGGTTTATATTGTGGCCAATATTACTGTCTAAAATCTGCAGTCCAATGTATCACATTCAGGACCAACAAATTGTAAATCTAAGCACAACTGTATTATAAATGACAATACACTAACATACATATCACTACCTTATATTTATTTACCATGACTACCAACCACCTATCTAGATAATGCATTCAAATACATTTTTTTTAATTAATCTGTCAGTCACTTCATTCAAATTGGCTAGCAAAAATATCAATTGACAATACACTAAAAAGTTTATGGCAAGTTTATACAAGTGAAAGTAAGAATCCTTTATACTTCTGCACACTTTGAGCAGTGTGCAAGAAATACAGAAGTTTATTTTAATAAATGTAACGTTGATAGCTGTCACCATTGTGGTTAAATCTAAACAACTCTTTCTTGAATCAAATGGTAACTGTCTTTGTACAGCTCTACAATTGAGAGCACACAAAAGTTAAGAGAAAAAAACATTTTCAACTGATATATTACCCCCAAATTACACACCACTAATACCATATAATTGAAATAGAAAGAATGTATTAGATACAAAAGAAACAGAAATAAACAAATATCATGTTCTGACATAACAATCAAATACCCATATTTTTCATCAAACAAACTCCATAGAATTATTATACATATTTTACAACAAGAGTAGTCTAATAATCATGAAACATTGGACTGGGCACTTAAGCTAGTAATCTGAGTAATACTGTGCACACAATATACTGAAATTTAGCCATCACCATTACTAGGCATTACAATTAAAAAAAAACAATAGTAAACAGGAATATAATTAAATTACTTTTTTTATTTCATTTATCCCCAATAATTTGTAAGTGTCGATGACAATGTGTAACAATATGATTTGAATGTGTAATTTGTAACAGATGAAAAGTAGCTTGTTTCTAAACATTTTGCTGTATGATTTAACACCAATTTCTTTACCCTAAACAAGCCCAATCCCACCAATATTATCAAACCAGTATTAGTATTTTAAAAGAACTACTTATAAAACTATAACAAAACTTTTGTGTTTACATTTGTGAACAAAAGGGGAAGTCTGCTTCAATGAATGAAAAGACAGACGAGCAGTAAGTAGTAAAAAGTTATAAATATGATAGATACGTTGAAGTAAGATATACATTAATAAAGACTTCAACATGTGACATACATCTTGTTTTTTTTTCTTTTTGTAGCGGCAGTGCTTTAAAATGTATGAGACATTGTCGTTTTAATCAGATTTAATCTTATTTCGTTTTGGACGCCATTTTAGTTTATCATCACCATGCCCACAAAAATCATTAGATATTATTATTTTATCATTATTGTTATATGTATGTCACATAAAAAGACAAAACTATAAATATTGCTAAATTTTTTCATATTACTGTAGCAGAATATAAATTAATTTTTAGTTATTTAATTAAAAATATTGTTTAGACTGCTTAATAAATACCAGTAAATGAATGCTCCCCATGTGTTTCTATTCGTTAGGGTAGGTATGTGACATGAAAATTAAAATTAATTGTATCATAAATGTATTATATATCACTAGAAGGACCATAACAAGAGCTTTCCAGTGGTATAAAAATTTAAAAAATCAGACAATTCTTCAAAAAGTTAAGGAAGTTTCAGTCACTTAATTCTCTTACTGTTGACAAAGAAGAAAAGCTTTGTCCTAATGTTTCGTATAGCAAAAATGACTAATATTATTGTTGCTGCATTATTTGCCATGTTTCACACCAACAACGAGAAAATTAACATAAATCACTTAAATTGCTTGAATTTTCTCGCTTTGTTTGAAGCAGTTTTCCTTGTTTAGCTCTATTTTCCACATGTACTCACATAATTGCATAATTTCAACTATCTTTTATAGCACAAAACCCTAGTTCACTGGTCGTTAAGTGCAGCTCTTAGAGCCGCATGCGAGTCTTTGTTTTTCTAAATTTTTCTGCAAAGTTTTAAAAGACTTTTACTTTTCATGTATTGAATTTCGTTATAAAAGTTTTGATAAATGTATTAAAAAATTTCAGTTATTTGGAAAAGGTTTTTATAAATGTATAACAAATGTTCAGTTATTTGGAAAAGGTTTTGATATATGTATAACAAATGGTCAGTTATTTGGAAAAGGTTTTGATATATGTATAACAAATGTTCAATTATTTGGAAAAGGTTTTGATATATGTATAAAAAAATTTCAAATATTTGGAAAAGGGTTTGATACCGAGGGAAATATGAAAAGAGAAAGAATGAAAAGACTGGTTTACTTTCAAGATCTTTTTCCACGTTTAGCCTAAGATGGAGAATACCAGCGAGTTTTAGGGGCCCGGACTGAGCTGGCCAATCAACTTTTGAAAATATTATTATCAGCACGGGTGGCCCGTGACTGCCCTGCCCAGGGGCCCGAAATGTCAGTCGGTGGGCCTGATACCATATAACAATTGTTGAGATAGACGAAACGTTCCTCTAGCAAAAAAATATGTTTTACAAAACTGGAAAAAAAATCAGATCTTGATAAAAGAATATGAGAATTTAGTTTTAATACTGTCATGGGATAATAGATTAAATCTTCGTCGTCCATGTTTGAAATAAATGGATACATTACTTACATATGTCTTTGGACTCTTTGGTGTTCTTCCTTTCCATAAGAAAGACAGTGAGAGATGATGATTAATGATGAATTCATCACGCTATAAACCACGCATGCGTTTGAAACAATAATATTTTCTTTGGAACCTTATTCATTTCAGCCGTAACTTAAACAAGCTTTTAAGTTTAAGCTTGCAAAAAGCCTGAAATATGAGTTTTATACAGTTTCTGGATATCCAAATAACAACAATGGTTTAATTATGTTGGATAATATGATGCTCACCTCCCTAAAATGAATGAACTGCTAACCTCCTTTTATCAATATTTTCTATTGATATAAATGTTATTCTATTTAAATCATTTCTGATCGGTCTTCTTGTTTTATAGATGGAAGGTGGAGTAGCAGTGACAGGCCTTTATGAATCCATACTGTCACCACAATTAATTTCCCTCCCCCTGGATAAGGAATGTACGGGAGATTGTATCAGGTCCTCGTGCACATATTCAAAATGCCCTAACCCCCTTAAATGTTTGCCTCCTTAAAATGACCTTAGATTTGATCATAATGCAGAAATATAATGGTTATGCGGCAGCCTCTTTGATACATAGCCCCGCATGGCACTATATATATGTATATATATATATATATATATACATATATATATATACATATATATATATATATATATATATATATATATATATATATATTGGCCGGTCAGTTGCAGATATTGGCTGGCCAAAATGAACATTGGTTGGGTGCGACCGACCAATGTCGAAGTCACAATGGGGAAAGTATAGGGTGAAATAGATAACATCAATTACGAACTTTTTGAACATTAAAGCAAAATAAATGTACTGCAAACTGCAAACAGATTAGCCACTGGGCGTGGTCGACGACATCTTTTATAACATATGAACAGATTTAGTTGAGATTTGTAGTTCTTTTGAAACTAATTGACATAATTAAAATTGTTATTTGTTTTTCGTGGTTATCCCTATGATGCTGAGCATTTTTTGTTTATTTTTTCAAAGTTACTAAGTTAAAAATATAACAAATGATAAATCATCCTTTAGTTGCAACAAGATGAATTTTTGTGACAAATAAAACAAAAAAAAAGCAAGGTAAATTAGTTGAAACAGATTGACGGCCGGTTGTCTTTATATTTATAATTTGTTTGTGTGCTCAGTGGGGTGGGAAATTGACTATTTCGAAGCTATTTTAATTACTGATAATATCGATGTGAACATTAATAGATTAAAGCTGTGACATGATAACGAAATTTTGTGTGCAGAAAGTATATTGGAATGAGGCTGAAAGGTTGGATCTATTTGCTCTATATGTAGAATGGTAAAAGGAAAGATGATAGCAAATGTGCCCACTACTGTGTTAAAGCAGATCAAACTCAAAAGCAATTAATGTTTTAATTAGATCTACTGTTCAATTAAAAAAATTGATCGAAATTAAAGCAAAATTAAAAATTATATCGCAAATTAATACACATTTTAACCGACACAATAAAATTAGAGCTGCTGTTCGATTTAAAAAATTGATCGAAATTAACGCATGATTAAAAATTTTAATCGCAAATTAACGCACATTTTAATCGATACAATATAATACAATTGTTTGTATTCAAACTAATATGTCATAATATCAAAGCAAAACATTGGCATAATAAACAAGTCGTTTTAATTTACGAAAGATGTTTAATGAATTATAACATATTTATTAAGCATTAGCATATAAGTCTATTGAATTAGTTATTGAGACCAGTTTATGAACATGTATCAATCACGTCAATGACGCGAATTGTTTTCTTTTTATTTCACAACAATGCCTAACCTTTTTTCTTCGTACCGCAGTTTCCGGACTAATGAAGTATGTCAACCCCTCTTCCCTCCCTCCCTGTCATATTTTGCTTCACATCGCCCACACGTATGTCTTGTTTACCCTACACTTCCCATCCAAAAAAAAATACACACTTCATTTATATCTCAAATGTAACTTTTCTTTCATAAAATAATAGTATAGCCAGAAAGTTGTCGCTCACTTATTATTAACGCGTTTTTTTTTCTTTATTCCAACCAGGCCCGTAGCCAGAGGGTGGCTAGGGGGGGGCTGAGCCCCCCCCATGCATGACCTGAGCCCCCCCCCCCCCCCCCCGCGTGCATGATTTGAGTTTTTTGACAAAATTTTAAAAATAACGGCTATAAAACATCAATCATTTTGTTTAATAAATCAATAATAATAAAAACTTAAAAGTTTATATTTTGGCAATCATTCAGGCTATTTATATATACTTACATATATAGCTTATATAATTTTTGGGCATAAAAGATTGAATCTTATTGAAGTTCACTTCTGGGTATTTTGGGCAGCATTGGCATTTGGTGCTTGAACAGCACTAACACGAATGCTCACCCCATATCACAGATCAATGTTACAAAAGCGTCTAAGCAATCTTTTCCTGCTTGCATTTGAAAAAGATTTAACAGACAATCTGAATGCTGAAGCATTTTTAGGTAAATTCAGTGCTAAACCCTGGCCCGTAGCCAGGTCAAAGTAAGCAGGAAGGCACCAATACCCAGCAAGGGGGCAACTTTACTTTTTCTTTATTTTTTCCTCTTTTTCTTCTTTTTTTAAGTGGGGGGGGCACTCCAACCTAACGGGGGGCACGGCCCATCAGTGCCCCCCTTGGCTACGGGGCTGGCTAAACCACGAAGTTGGCA
This sequence comes from Bulinus truncatus, assembly GCA_021962125.1. Lineage (NCBI taxonomy): Eukaryota > Metazoa > Mollusca > Gastropoda > Planorbidae > Bulinus > Bulinus truncatus. The sequence continues at coordinate 951,453 of JAGDYQ010000047.1, read as the reverse complement.
AATTTGAAACGTATAATAATATAAGTTCGCAATCAGTGCCGACGAGTGGGGGAAGGGGGGGCCAATGCCCAGGGGCCCGGCGAGTTTTAGGGACCCGGACTGAGCTGGCCAATCAACTTTTTAAAATAATAATATCAGCACAGGGGCCCGTGTCACCCCAGCCCAGGGACCCGAAATTTCTGTCGGTGGGCCTGTTCGCAACCTTGTAATAGTTTTATATATTGATATCTTCTGAGGACAACTAGCAACTTAAATAAGTTAATAAAATAACATTGGCTTCTGACTTCATTTTTATACATATGTATAATAAAATAATAAAGTATAAACTCCGTGATTTCTGAGTGATGCTATTTAATTTGCAAATTTACTTTTTAGCAGAATTAATTTTATTTTAAATTGAATAATTGCGACTGTTGTTGTTGATAGATCTGTTCTTTGTTTTCAATATTTTATAAGAAATATCACACAAATAGCTAAGCTTTATTCATGCATCTTTGTCGTTCTTCCCGGGTTGTACGTTAAACAAACAATATAATAATATAAATCAGGTATCTAATATGTAACAATTGTGTAGCATAACTATTGGTCAATATATTTATAACAGGAATCAGAAATTGCTCAGCCTCAATACATTTTTATCATTAAAACTCTTTACTATTTAAATAATTTTTAACAAAACTGCAACATGCCATGCATTATTGAAACGTAGTTAAAATTATATATTTCTAATTAATAGCTAAACAATCGGTACTAAAATGCACCATTCCAGATATGGAACTGCAAAAAATTTCTTGGGGAGGGGACTCGCTGAGATCCCCTTCCCAAACCTCTCCTCTCCGTTCGCAAGCTTTCGACGCTTCGCGCCTCCATTTTCGCCCCCTCCCGAACATTTCTTCTACCCCACCAGGGGCGTATTTAGGGAGAGGGGCCGGGGGGCCATGCCCCCCCGTTTAGGTAATACATCATTAAATTATCAAAATATTTTTTGTTCTAAGACCAATTTTCAACAATGAAAGTAGTCCCCCCCCCCCGGTCAAAGTTGTCTAGATCCGTCCCGATCATTTCTTCGGCACCCACCCTCCCGAAAAAAATTCTTCGCCCCCCCCCCCCCCGAAAATGTCTTCGCCCCCCCCCAATCCAATATTCCTGGCTACGGGCCTGATTCCAACCCCCCCCCCTTTTCCCACCAAGTCACATTTTTAACACACTCTCTCTCCACTTAAAGATGTCCCAAAAACAAATTTTGAAAGGTCGGCTTTCACTTTTCATCTTCTGTTGTTCTTTCTTTCGTGTGTCAACATTAAAGATTCTTTCTTTCGTTTTATTTTGGTTATAGCAAGGGAGCAGGAGGTTCACTTGTCGAAGGGCTATATAACAAAACATCTTAATTTTATATTACTATTGGGGCTTTTGTCGACGTACCTAGGGGTGAGGGTGTGTGTAAATTGTGACAGGGTGGGGTGGTAGATCTACTTAATAAGTGAACGCAACTTGTAGCGTGAAATTCTGTTATTTATCGATTTGGTGAACTTTCAGCATTTTGGTCAAATTAACGCATTGAGGTATTGCGTTAAAAATTTTAATCGCAAATTTTTTTTGACGCGTTAATCGCAAATTAACGCAGTTCAATCAGCAGCCCTAAATAAAATACATTTATTTGTATTCAAACTCGTATGCCATTATTTCATAGCATAACATTGGCAAAATAAACAAGTCAGTTTAATTTAGGAAAGAGTTATAATTAACTTAACAGATCCATTCAGCATTAGCATATATGTCTAGTGAATTAGTTATTCATCAAGCACGTCAAGTGATGCGAGTTGTTTTTTTTTTCATGAATAACATTGCCAAACAAGTGTTTTTCTTGTAACGTAGGTTCCGAATTTATGACGTATTTCAACCCCTCTCCTCTCCATCCCTGTCATATTTAGCTACACTTCACCCCCTCGTAAGTCTTGTTTACTCGCACCTACCCCTTCTACTTCCCATCCCAAAAAAGAAAATACACACACGTCATTTCTATCTCATATGTGCCTTTATTTTCATAAAATAATAGTATAGCCAGAAAGTAGTCGCTCCTTTATTATTAACGCGGTTTTTTTTCTTGATTTTACCCCCTTTCCCCACCCAGTCACATTTTTGACACACTTCGCACCTCTCTCCCCACAAAGATGACGCAACTTTGCTTACTCAACCACCGTACCCAGCCTGTCTGCGGATGTTCACTAATTGTATCATTGAGGGTCATAAATTTAAATTAAGAAATGACAATTATATTGTTTCAAGGTCATATAGCTGCTATGATTGTATGTAAACGTGACAGTTTCTGTGTTCGGGTGTTTTTTCTTGCTTTTTTTTTAATCATGTCTGATCATTTCTGTTTATAGAATTAAGATATTTACTAATTTTTTTAATTGTTTCCGCAACTGTGAACTATCAGCATTTGGGTAAAATTTAACGCATTTAGGTGTTTGCGTTAAAAAAAAATTTCATTGCATAATTTTTTAATGCAACTATTATGTCTTAATTGCAGTAAATCAACAACCCTAGTTTTTAGTTCTGTGTTTTGTCCCCATTACTAGGGGTAGGGAATTGTGTATGAATTGCAACCGAGTGAGAGTGGGAGGAGCTACGTAGTAAGTGCAAGTAGTTTTACTTCAAATTGTAGAGTGAAATTTGGTTATCGATTAGTCGCTACTCTGAACTTTCAGCGTTTTGGTCAAATTAACGCACTTAGGTGTTGCGTTAAAATTTCTAATCGCACATTTTTTGACGCATTAATCGTGCGTTAGTGCAGTTTAATCAGCAGCCCTAGTTTTAATCAGATGTGTTGAAATATAAAAAAAAATCATAGTTGATGTTTTTTGTCCGGTATGTTGATCAAATAATGTGACTTTTAGAAAAAGTGATAGCTAGCAAATCTTCGCTGAGGAAAACAACAGCGCAAGAGATTTTCATTATTCTTTCAGAACGTCTCGCTACTATTGAATGTGGTGTGTTTCTGTGTGCACATATGGTGCAGCTAACACGATGGGAATTCAAGAATGTTTAAAAGAATACTGCATTATTCATCGACAATTTCTAGCCTCGAAATATCTGAGTGTGGAGTTCAATGAGACAGGCTGATTAAACCGTCCCATGATGCAAAGGCCCCAACACTTCTGATTGGCCCTTCTACCTCCCTTCCAAATTATTTACATAATTAGGACCCTTTTTCCAGCCATGTGATTGGTGCAGCCAAGTACCCATTATAAGGTTAGCATCTTTTTGTAAAGTACAGCTAAGTTTGATGTTACCTACGGTTAAAGTCACTGACTTTAAGAAAGCTCGTTGTCCTGTTTTGGATTAAGAGAGAGTAGTGCTCCCGTAACACTTGACACAAAATGCTAATGTCTTTTGGATGTAAATTACCAAATTTCCTAACCTGGGTCACAATAACTTCTATAGAATCTGAATTGTACTATTAACCTTTTCTACCAAACAAAGAACTAGCCCTGAACTTTTAATTGAACAAAATATAAAAATATGGCCCTGGCCTTTTAAACTTAACTAACTTAAAGAAAATTTCCAAATTATCACTTGTAGAGATATACTTAAAGATATCGTTATACCATCAAACATTTAAATTTTAAACACTGCGTCACTAAGAATCATTATATAGTCACCTGCCATTGCGCTTGTACTCCACTAAAAGTAAGTAAAGTTCCCTTAACCCTAACGGGCCATCGGGGCAGATGAAGTGTAGAATTCATCTGTTTCTATAACCTCGGCATATGAAGGGGTTGTGTGGTTAGCACAACGCCCATCCGCCTTTACTTCCCCAACTTAGAGTCAGGTACCCATTTAAAGCTGGGTAGACTTGTGGGACGACTTTGAAACACATTTCACCTGGAAAAATTGTCCCCGTTTTGTCTGTCTGTCTGTCCGTCATCACCGAGGATCGAACCCAGGACTCTCAGGTCGACAGTCGAGTATCTACACCACTCGGCCATCCGTCCCACTTGTACTTCACTAAATATCACGGTATAGTCACTCGCCATTACGCTTGTGCTCCTTCACTAAGAATCAGTTTACAGTCGCTCCCCATTGCCCTTGTACCCCTTTTATTTTTTTGATAACACCAGTGCTCGATTTAAGAAAAAAAATGTCTGCAGAGCCGGGGATAAATGTCTATGGTTTCATCCCCGGCGGGCATGAAATAAGCTAAAGCAGAGCCAGTGATGACAGTTCTCAGTGCCGGGTATATCCCCGGCGATAAATCGAGCCCTGGATGACACATCTCTCTTATATGGATATCATAAACATACTGCCCTTTCTAAGAACATTCTAACTCATTTTACATTCTCTGACTTAACATTTTTTGTCTTTTAATTGGAAATAGATCGCCACAAAAAACGACATGTTTCATTGCAGGGTGGAAATAATATAACGAAAATATCTAGTTTTAATTATTTAGAAAAATTGTGTGGATTGGTGTTAAAAATAAGACTCAACTTAAGAAAATCAATAACTTTGATCAAATCATTTTATTGGTTATAAAACGATGGATTTATCAATTCATCTTGTTCGTAGACATACTGCTGAAAGTGCCTCCTTTCCGAGTCCAATCAATAAAATCAAATGTGTACAACTGTAAAACTAACTACTTATATTTCAAGTTTTTAACTGCATGTTTGATTTCAAATGAATTGGAGAAGTCTGCGACTCAGATAATTTACTTTATTGGTTTTCTATCTTTGAATAAATCAATAATAGAAATAAGACCATCACCCCTTTTTTTTATAAATGTTAGTTTTAGATGTATGTATCTACATTGGATGGTATTCAAGGTGATCTCATACAATCAGTAACAAAATGTTTTGGTTTTCCCTTTAGTTATACACTAGTGGAAAAGCCTGCTGAAGCTGGCTGAACGAAATCCGACAGAAGGGATAACAAAGAAATATACGAAATATACGAAATACTGCAATAGGCTTTTATTGGCATGAACAGAAATAACAAAGAAATGTATGAAATGCAACGCATACTCCGCACGATATGAAAACTACCTGAGGGAGACACACGGGTTAGACGATTATGTATTTAAGGACTAGCGGCTGTGTGAGGCATTGTAAATCAAAACAATCTAAAATATAAATAATCAACGCCCCCCCTCCCCCAAGCGGGCCGCGGTGAAATTATCAAGCGTCGACCTGTCCGCGGCGAGATAAAGTTTGGGGACCACTGGTTTAAAAGAATCTACGAGTTAATATCTCATCCTTACATGAACTTCACACAAAAGAAAAATCTGGTTCGCTGATGAACAAAGTGTTGCTGTTTTAAGAGCATTTTCGAAAAAAAAATGCTCTATTGTCCCCGTTTTGTCTGTCTGTCTGTCCGTCATCACCCTAGATCTCAACAACCGTAAGTCCTAGACCCATGATGTATATATCATTTTGTAGGTCTTAACCTGCCATGTGTGCATCAAAAGTCTATTTCGCGATCTGACCTCTGAGAGCCGAAAAAGGGGGCTTATTTAAGTACCGTTTTTTACTTCATAAGCTATATTAACAAAGGAGCGCCCTAGATCTCAGCAACCATAAGTCTTAGACCCATGATGTATATATCATTTTGTAGGTCTTGTCCTGCCATGTGTACATTAAACGTCCATTTCGCGATATGACCTCTCAGGGCCGGGCTTCAGGGTTCTTAGGGTACTATATATGGCTTATATATTATATATAGATTATAAGCTAAACAAAGGGGCGTAATCATTATTTATTTTTGTAACAGTTATTAAACATGACTTACTTCTCTCTCTCTCTCTCTATTTATACACGAAAATGCTCTAAAAAGTCCTGTTTTTACAGGCTTAATTTTTGCTTGTTTTTTTAACTGCTACATATCGATAAATATGAAATAGATGTAAAATCCCTGATGCTGACGGATGATGACATTTATACAAGAAATTAAATTACTGTAAACAAAATAAGAACACATTTTTAATTCGTCAACCATGATCTTAATTTTTTACTTTAATAGAATCCCGGAATAAGGACAAGTTAAATGAGACAATCCCAGGACTGTGTTAAATGAGACAATGCCAGGGCAGTGCTAATTAAATGAGACAAAGCCATGGCGGTGTTAAATGAGACAATAACGGGACCGTTTTAAATGAGACAGTGCCATGGCAGTATTACAATACCAGGGCAGTGTTAAATGAGACAAATGTCGACATGGAACCCGCAATTCCGAGGGATGAACCTTAATCTGGAACAACGAATGCAGCCTCATCCCCAGCCCATCAGATAAGAAATTTAAACTTTTAAAGAATTCCTCTAGAAAAGTTATCAGTACATCATTGGTTAAAAAAAACTGGATTGAATACGGGGATTTTTATCTTTTCCTCAAATAAAGAAAATGAAAAAAAAATCGAAAAAAATACATTTCAAGGGGGAAGACAAACCCGCAATGCGGTTACATTTACAGTTCATTTTCTAAAATTTTTATCGAATTATTCTGTAGCATGGTAAAACTAATGTGCAAATTTCATTTAATTTTGATAATGTGTCTAGAAGCAAGTATGATTTCAATTAGTAAGTACAGTCTCCGAGTCCATTGCTATGGACCTAAGGAGACAATGAAGATCGTTTTAATTTATTTCATTGAGAGAGCCACCCTCAATGTGTGAGCTGTTCCTGTTAAAGCAACCTTCTGCAGTTTAGATGTATTGAATTTTCCCGGGTGATGTTTTCTAATATTTTGTAATTACACTTGTCGGTTCTTTCTGGGTTTTTTTTTCAATGATTCACAATGATTTTCCGAATTCACGAACAGCCATGTCCCATAAATTTTCAAATTATAACCTCGTCATTCTCAACTTCTGTTTGAGGCTCATGGTTATACTTTATATCAGAGGCGTAGCTAGAAGGCGGGGTACATATGTCCCCGGGCGCCGAGGTTGAGGGGCACCAAAATGAAGCTTAGAAAGTTTTTACAAGGGTAAAAACGTAAAAAGCAAGATCGCAGCAGCGGTTGCTGTGGCAGACGTCATCTGAATGATCTGATACGCATTTGCCACACCCAGACTGATGCTGTTCAGACCAGCTGCATGCACAATGAGTATCCTGCAGATTTTAATGTAACGCTAATAATTCCAAAAAATTCCTATTATTTTTAGACTATTAATAGAAATGATTTTTATGAGTCTAGTTCACTCTAATATTATCATCTCTATTAAAGAGTTTGACTGTAAAAACCATAGAAGTCATATTTTATATGATTTCTATGCCATCTATGGTTTTTAATTAAGATACAAACATTTTCGATAATTTCAATATTTTCTAATATTTTCGTTGTTTTTATTTAGGTAAGCTTCGGAGTCTGATTCTGGTTTTGTCTAGAGGTCGTACTCGTTTTGTCTAGACGTAGACGTGAGTCTCGTGACACGTGTTGAACGAGAGTTGGAAAAAGTAGGTATGATTCCATGAGATACTACTCTGAAACTTGTTGTTATTGATTTTGTTCAAATTGGCTGTGACAGTAAAGTAAACAAAGACAGGAGACGGCTTTATTACTACTAGTTACTTTATTAAGGTATAGTAGGCGGTATGCTGTGTTATAAAGTATGATTGCGTAAAATGTTGTTTAAGCTGTTTTTGCTTTGTAGTTTGTCACTGCCATTGTGCGGATTAAAAGTGTTCATAAAGTGTTATTTTTCAGTTATTTTTTATTTTTTTATTTTTTAAAGTCATGTCAGGAAGAAAAAGAAGTGGAGCTCAAGGTCGCAAAAGAAGAAAAGAAGCCGAAATAGCATCCAAAAAATCAAGTATATTACTTGCTGGTTTTTTTAAGAAAGCCAACAAAGAAGCTGAAGCTTCACTCTCCAGTTCTTCAGAATCAGAAGTCGGCGGTTATCAACAACCTGTTTCAGAGCATGTCGATACTAATGATGAAAACATTGGTGACTCGGAGAAAGAGATTATTCCAACAGTTACAAATGTCACTGTATATGATGAAAAAAATTCCGAAAATACTGAAGACCAAGATCATTGTCAAGATGCCCAGCATAATGAGAAGTTTGTTGATAGTAACGGGGAAGATGAGACAGAGAAAGTTTCTGATAGAGAACCTGCAGATAAAAACATTCAATCTGATGTGGTTCCTGCTGTACTAAAGTTCACGATGTTGGTTACTTAAAATTTGACAAAATGACAAAGCTACCGCAATGAAATGATTACTCTCGGATCCTTACCTTTTCAGCACACAGACAATCTATCATCAGTATCCGGAGAACGTTCGATTACATCGGCGTGGTTAAAACGTCAATTGGAGAATGGAGAGGAAGTGAATCGTTCATGGCTGTTATATTCACCCATCAATAAAGCTGCTTACTGTTTCTGTTGCCTACTATTTACACCATCGACTTCAAACTCGCGAGCTTCGTTTGAATTAAAAAGCGGTTCAACAAGTGAAGAAAGCCAGAAAAGCTAAAATCGCATAGCTTTTACTACATGGAAGGAAGCAGAAAGACGACTACTTGATGGTACAGGAATCGACGCAATCGTTCAAGCGCAGATTGATTTGGAAAAGAAACGCTGGCGGGATATATTACAAAGAATACTCAGCTGTATTAAGTTTCTGGTTTCACAGAATTTGGTATTACGTGGTCATGAAGAAAACTTGAATGCCGAAAATGATAAAAATGTTGAAAACTTTCTCGCGCTGATCAAACTCGTTGCTCTGTACGACCCACTATTAGCAAAACACGCCCAACACGCAGAACAAAATCCGGGATCAGTTTCCTATTTGTCACCCGAAATTCAGAATGAATTTATTCATTTACTTGCATCAACTGTTAAGAGCAAATTGTTAAGTGTTATCAGGAAAAACTAATACTACGCAACCTTACTTGACTCAACTCCTGATTTAGGACATCGGGAACAACTTTCTCAGGTCATAAGATTTGTGGATGTGGATGTTCACGCTAAAAAAATTACTATCAAAGAATCATTTTAGGTTATATCAAGATACATTCAAAAGATGCAGCAAGTCTAGAGAAAGTCATCGTCGAAAGACTGAAATCTGACGAGATACCTCTAGCCGACTGTCGAGCACAATGTTATGACAATGCTGCTGTGATGACAGGGCATATATCTGGCCTGCAACAACGGATATGTGACAGAAATCACAGAGCACTGTTTGTCAACTGTGATAACCAAAGCTTAAATTTAGCAGGAGTACACTCAGCTAAGCAAGATCCAGTTGTCGTTACATTTTTGCGACACTTGAAAGTATTTTTTCATTTTTCTCTCATTCAACAATTCGTTGGCAAGAGTTAAAAAGAGCTCTTCCGATAAAACATTAAAACGAGAGTCAGAAAACGCTGGAGTGCTCGATTAGAAGTTGTTAACGCTATTCATGAAGGACTGGATGAACTAGTAAAACTGCTGGAAAAATTATAGGAGGTCTCAACTATGACCCTTGAAACTAGAAGTGGCGCACAGCAGTTACAGGCCTGTGTTTTGAATTTTAACTTCTTAGTTCTATTATAATTCTGGAATGTGTTTTTCTTGGGAAAACAGGATCCCACAATGAACTTCAAGGAAGCTGCAACTGATATTGAATCTTTGGAGCAAGAATTTGTCACGCATCGTGATAGTTTGAGCCAAGCTGCTGTAGAAAGCGCCAAAACAAAATGCTCGACCTGGGGGATTGAGGTGGAGAGAAGAATCAGGTGACGTAGCAGAATGCCTGGAGAACTGGCAAGAGATGCAGGACTTTCATCAGAAGAAGAAATTGTGCGCGTCATGACGAATGTATTTGATCGGCTTCAGCATGAGATGCCAACACGTTTTTCACGACTGAAAGACCTTAACAATAAATTTGGATTTTGCTAGACGTTAAGACTCTTCTGACACAGAAGAGGATGCAATTCGTCGAAATTGTGCAGATTTTGCAAACTTCTACGACACGGACACGACACGAACTTTTCATCGAAATTGGTGATTGCAGAATGCTGCTTAGTAACCGAACTGAAGCTCTACCAGAAACTCATTTAGATCTTCTTGGTTTTATTGTGCTTTATGGAGATGACGTATTTCCGAATCTGCGAATTTCACTACAAATGTTGTTAACAAAAAGCAGTTTCAATTGCGAGCTGTGAGCGGTCGTTCAGCAAATTAAAACTTATTTTGTCGTATCTGCGTGCATCAATGGGACAGGACCGTCTCAGTGAGCTTGCTCTTCTTAGCGTTGAAAAAGAAACATTAGAAACAACAGATTTCGATGACTGTCACAGACTGTATTTAAAGACAATCTCCCGTGTAGAAACAAACCCCACCCCCTTAACTTTATACCCCCTCCCCCCTGAAAGAACCTATCCCATCAGTACAATTATGCCCGGACCCAAAATAATGGCCGTGTCATAGAACACGGGAAACGCCATTCCTGTATTCCCCCCTGTCCACCTGCTGGCACTACGAATTTAATGTCTATTGTGTCCTGTTCCCCCCCTGTCCATCTCCTGGCGCTCCGAATTTAATGTCTATTGTCCACCAACGGCCAAGTGAACCTCTGGACGTAACTGATCATTTTGATTACGCATCTTACCTGATCGTATCCGGTCATTTATAAGGTACCCTGCCCGGTCGCTCGGGCGTTGAATGCATTCTATAGAACCCACACCTTTGTTTAACCACTGACATGGATTGATGTGGGAAAGAAAGGGGAAGAATGGGCCCAAATGTATATAAGGAGGAGAGATTTTCTAATCGAGGTTCATTCCCTTGCGGGAGACCATACGGTTCATTCCCCACGCGGGGTCCTTCACGTACGGGTCTGTTTTATACTCCCGATTGTAAACAGCTCTTTTTAGAGCTATATTTTTATACGCATGTTTATAAGATTGTAACGTAGCAGACAGCTAAAGCTCCTTTCAGAGCTATATAATATATATATATATATATATATATATATATATATATATATATATATATATATATATACATCTACGTTGAATAAAGTCAGTGTTTGTTATTATATACGCACCCGACTTGAGTTTATGCATCTGTTCATCACGTGGCTGTACATAAATATAAATTATTGACCTCACGCATTCGGCTCAGTTCCTAGATTACCTCATAGACAACGGCCATCACAATAGGTTACTTGCTAGCTTGTGACAATGACGTGATGGACCAGTTTGCGACAGTGAAATCAAGAAAAATAAATCTTTTGTAGACTATTGTTAATCATAATAAATCATCTTTGGAATTGACTGAGTGAAACATTGGCCTACAATATGATTTGTATAACTTTGAAAATTTGAATTGTTTTTCGTTTTCAGTAAGGACTGTAAGGCATATAATGTTATTGTAATAAGAAAATGTGTTTAAACATGAAGGAGGGCCAGGCCTGGAGGAGCGCCAGTTTTATAGTTTGTCCCCGGGCGCAAAATACCCTAGCTACGCCCCTGCTTTATATCCACAACATCAATTGGAATTTCTCACAATTTTGCCCGAGAATGTATGCTATGGCTCTGTTGGGGTGAAAAAAATATATTCAGTGATTATTCAGTTTTAAGTAAGCCTATATTATTAAGAAATTAAGTTTTCCTTATAAATCATATATATCGGAACCCACCCCCACCCCCTAAAAAATGGTATTTAATATGTAAACGACCTGCTAATACAATTATATATTATATATAAGATTTGTGTGGCTTTTTATAATATTGTGAGTACCCCTTGTCAGAGTGCACGGTGTTATGTTGGAAGAAAGCCTATGAGTATGTTAAGTATTTAAATACAGGTTAGTAGAACATTTTGTGATGGCTACAGCAAATTAATATGACAGAAAATTTCCATTTTAAATTATTACTTCATTTGGTGAATATTAAATGCTTGCATGTCAGTTCATAAAAATCTTATGGTTTAAATTTAATGAAATTAAGATGCTTGAAATTCAAACCAGAATTATTTTTTGTGGGTCAATAAAGATAACCTTTCAACCTTTGAACTCGAATACATCATTAGAACCAATGAACGTGGGCCAAGTAAGGTCTTAGCTTTCCGTACTTGGGAATAGTTCATTGGTGAAATTACTGCTCGTGGTGTGCTCCTATTGGCTTGTTCCATTGCGGAAAGGGAATTCCCTACTACATGTACTCCAACCCTGTTTGATCAACGTGCAAAATAAACTTTTTACCGGTCAGACTTTCTGTTTCTACATTGTAGTGATTTGTAGATTAATCCTCGTCTGTTTTGCAGACGCTGGAATAAGATGGCAAAGATGAAGCACTTCTTTCTACTTGGATTAGTATGCTGTCTTCTTTTCGCTGGTAAGCTATTTTTAAAACTGAGATGATGTTTTTGTTGAATATTAAGAAAAAAAAGTGCCCATGTTTGCAAAAAAAAAAAAATGCAATGATTATTATTTAATAATACATGCACATATTTGTTAGTAAAATATATATGTTTTTTTTCTTCATTTTAATCATATGATATTTCAAATTGCATGTCTTTTATAACTGGAAACGGTTAAAAAATAAAATATAGGAAAACCTAAGCTAAGCAGGTAAATCAGATTCCGAGCAGTAATATTATTGACCTTCTTCCTGATCCCTCTTGTATTAGTCTACTCATTAAACTCAAGACAATAAAATCAGCCAGGAGTAAAAGTTTGCGACTGTCAGCCCACGTAGATAAATGATTCTTTCATATCTTAAAAAGTTAATGCAAAGGTCTTCGTGGAAATATAGACAAAGGAATATATTTTTTAAGTAAATTAGAATTACTTGCCTGCAATTTTACTGTCAATTTCGTTTGATATACCTTTGCATTAAGATATGAAAGAATAATTTATCTTGTGGACATACTTTCTTAAACAATTACCTTTTATGTTGATACTGTTATTGTAATTGTGATACAGTATTTAGGGTTATATATACCAAAAGTCAAAATATAAATTATTAGCTTTTTTTTTTTAATGCAGTGGCTAATACCATTCAATTAATCAACACACACAGTCCACTATAATGTCAGAATGTTAATCTTTGTATTTTGAATATGCTGTTACTAGTTTTATAAAATTATTTTTAGTAACATCTTTAATTAAAAGTATACTGTTACAAAAAGTAGAAAAAGAATTTTTATGGTAACCGAAATTTCAAATCTTCAACTACAGTCTACATAAATTAATAAATTAAATCTTTTTAGTATATATATCTATTTAATATTATCCATTAGACTCATTAGATGATCCTTCATACTTGGGACATGCTTCTGTGATGCCATTTTTTTTTTTTTACTTAAAGAAAACAAGCTATTGTCTGTGGTTAATCTTTTATGCACATTGAAAATGTAATTTGTACAATTTCAGACTTCACTTTGTACACTTCTTGTACTTTACCTATGTTCATGTACAAGAGTATATATACTTATGAATGAAACTATTTACTTTAGGAATGGGTGTCAGAGGTTGACATTAAGAAAAACATGTATATTTTATCTAAATTTATAGCTTTCCCACTTTTGGATCTGGAGCTATTTGAGATATAGCAAATGTTGCTGGTCTCAGACAATTTTATATTGGCTGTTGCTCTAATTATTTTTGTTACCGATTTCCAAAGTCAATGAGTGTTAGTTAACATGCATTTTTTCAGTCATTCTTAAAGTTTGGTCAAGTGACAAATAAAACCACTCTACATTTGTGTCATTGGCTTAAACTGTATATCTCAAAATAAACCAAATGTTTCCCTAATGCATTTAAATCATTTCCCTAACATTAATTCCGTTGTTTCCTAAAATATCAAACACCTTCCTTGTCCAAAACAACAAAATGGCATCATTAGATTTAAGTCATCTAGTGAATTCTTTTAAATGTTGTATCATGCAATAAACAAATTAACAATTCATTAGATTCCCTCTAAGAAAAATCTTGCTGATGGGATGGGAAAAAATTACCTGAACACTCATTAAAACATCCCTTAATTGATAATATAAAATACTTTTTTTTAGCTCTAGATTTCCAAAAATTGTGTACAGTAAAATAGTTATACCCGTCATCTTGGACCTTGGTCTATCAAAGAGAAAATTCATCTAAATTAGTTTAGATCCCATTGTTGTAAATCTTGTTCATTGAAAAATAGCTCGCCAAACTTAAAACAGCTCAAGAAACTTGCACAAAAACAGAACAATTCTATATTTGTGATGCCATAATATCTTTCTGTAATTTCTCCTTTTTATTAATGTTAAAAAGAAATTAGCTTCAAACTCCATAAGATTTTTAATCGATTTAAAAATTTTAAAATAGTGGATAGTCATCAAGAATACACAAGAATTGTAGTATGTAAATGTTAATTTTCTGTTTTATTTTGTTACAATGACATTTAAATAATTCACCACTGGCTAGATAATTGATTTGTATTAATATTGTTGACTATTTTGTATTAATTAAAAATTAAGGTATCAGAGCTGCAGATGATGACGACGACGATGATGACATTAAAGTGGAAGATGATATTGGAAAAAGTCGAGACGGCTCAAGAACTGATGACGAAGTTGTTCAAAGGTGAAAAATTTTTTGTTTTATCCTTTCAGATAATCTTTTAAATCATATCAAAGCTTTATTTGGTTTCAAGTAAATGTTTTTGCTTGAATTGATTTCTCTATACATTTTTCCTTCCCTTATTTCTGAATTTATCTTCACAGAGAGGAGGAAGCTATTAGTTTGGATGGACTGAGTGTTTCTCAAATGAAAGAACTACGGGATAAGTCTGAAAAGTTTCAGTTCCAAGCAGAAGTCAATCGTATGATGAAACTGATTATTAATTCACTCTATAAAAACAAAGAGGTAAGCATAGTTATTTTTATCATTTCACTCCATCTAGAATGTTGCTTAGTAATATTTGCAACATCAACTATATATTTCATTTTGTAGCTGATTTTTTTATGTCATATTTAACTGTTGTTTCAATTGCATATTAAAACTTGTATATTAACATGAATGCAAATATGTTATAATGGCTTTTTTATTTATATTCTACACTAGCTATAGAGGCAAAGGAATATTATTACCGTTGTTAATTACTACACATTTCAGTGTATGGACATTTTTCTAAATGTATGACTTTGATTTTACAGATTTTCCTAAGAGAACTTATTTCTAATGCCTCAGATGCTTTGGATAAGATTCGTTTCCTTTCCCTAACCGACCCTAATGCTTTAGCTGCCACTGATGAATTGGCTATTAAGATAAGGGTAAGTCATTATTGTGTATGCTTAAGTATTTGTTGTATAACACTTGAATCAAAGTGAGACGACCACAAATAAAAAAAATGTTACATTCTATTTTGTGTTTTGTAGTCAACAGATATTCTTAATTCCCACTTGCTAGAGTTAGTGATTAGTTGTCAAAGTTTATATGTTTAGCTTCATTGGAACTGCTCCAAGCTTTAACTGTCTCTTTCTGATTATGCCACCAATCAAAACGGTTTTGGCTTTGTAGCTTATAAAAAAAATCTTCTTTTTGCTATCCCACCTGCAAATATAAACTAAGATAAGAGAATTAATTAATACGTCATAAATTGTGTAAATTTCCCCTTTTATGTTGAAGATTTTTAGGGGTTTATAGTAACATGTATAGAGCTTTAATTATGTAAATATAAATATATTATGGCTTAATAGATTTTTGATATTTCAATTATAACTTTTGCTGCAATACACCTGAAATTGAGAACCATGTTACTAAACAAATAAATTTGACTATAGTCCTTTGTTTTTTTTTCTTGTAGCTGTCATCAATACTTTTGCTTTAATTACCATGGTAATCCTAACTGAAAACTGATGAAATTTATAGTTTGATCAGTAAGCTAGGTTATTTTTGGTTTTTGGCAGATCCAATTTTTTCATGATTTTTATACCTATTGTTTTCATTTGAAGATTTTAAACTGGAATACTGTTGTATTAATTCTTTACTTTCGATTTAACGCAGAACCCCACACCACTATTGTTTATGTAGATTTTTCTTTGGTTCTGACAGTTTCATTTCAAAATTATTTTTATAGCACATACAATAATTTGTATAGTTAAAAATATTGCTTAAAGGAAAGTATTTGATTAAAGAAGTAAATTAAATATATAAAACTGTCCAGGTAGGAGTTTCTAACATATTAACAAAATTCAGGCTCATGACTACTGCCTAAGAATAAAATATTTCTTAGGTTTAATTATAACTAAAACAGCTTCTCTTTATTTGCTTCACAAGGCCCTTGTTTTAATGGCTGTGTGCTGTTTTTTTTTTTAACTTCAGACTTTTTTCTATTATTAACCATGGTTTTATAAATACATGTACCAGTACTATGTCTTAGTTTTTTCTAGTCATATCCCATTGAGAATTTAAAAAATTAAGGTTTTTTAAGTAAGGATGTTTCAGATTATGGAAAAAGTTATCAATTTTTTTCTGCTCCTGTTAAGATCCTTTGCCATATAATTTTTTATTAATAAGGACTTTATCTGTATGATCCCTTGACAGAAATAACTTACTTATGGTGGACTAATGATCTCTCCCTTGAGTTTTGTGCGTCTGCCAAAAAAAAACCTAGTTTTTTCTATTATGTCATTGCATTTAACTAACTCTTGATAACCTTATCACAATGTAGCTCTTAAAGGTATTTTTTTGCTTTATAACACACTGTAATTCTCATCGACCTTATGTGTGGCCACCCTTGACATATTATATGTGATCCATTTACTCATATGTTGTGTCTATTTTTGTCACAATTACTGTGAGAATTTTGATTTTAAAAAAAACATGTCACAAAATATTTTCAAAACATTAATTATAATTGTATTAATTAGATATAATATTTGAAGGGTAGAAATTTGTTTTCTTTTCTGTTTTTTTATTTTTGTCCAAATGAAATAGCTTCAAAAGCATGACATATATAGAAACAATAAGAAAATCATTTGACAGAAACAAAATATGCCAGGTGGATGCAATCCTTGATGCTATTTGGCCTCTTTCTATGTTCATGATTAGGTGCTAAAATTTTGCCACACAACTGCCCCAGTATTGGTTATATATTTAATACTAGATATTAAGCTCGGTGTTGCCCAGGAAATCTAGGTGTAATGTTAAACCCCTTCCTAATCAATTTAATTAGGTGCTGATTTATGCCACCTTCCTAATGTGCAGAAATGACCTGCATTTCATGTTAAAAGATGTGGCTGCCATAACCAACAAACCATCATCAAAAAGTAATCCATCGAGGGAACAATAATCTCCAGTACACAATGTTAACAAACTATAATAACTGAGCATGATTATCAAATGCGCAGCCTATTTACGTGAAATGCATAGCCAATTTACGTGAAATCAAGTGCAGAATTATTTTATTATTTAACGTTACAGAGGATTTTTATTTATAGCGTTTTGCCCTGAATTCTTTTTATAGTTATAATCAAAACAAAGCATTAAAAAAATTCATAGCAACGGCTCTCCCATTACCTAGTGACCTAGTCTGATTAAAATACTATCTGTTGTAATAAAAACTAAAATAATTTGAATAATATTATATATTATTATTATTATTTAATATTTAGGACTTTTACATTTCATAATAAAAAACCACAGATACTATTTAAAACTAGATTTTTAAAAAATAAATATCAAATCGAAGACGCCATTTTGAATTATGTTTTGTGACCTCACTGGTCACGTGATTACTTTATCAAATACTATTGTTTTATTTATTTCTGGAGGTCGTTTATTTATAGAACGGATTCCCCACACACCGCGACCTGGTCAAGCTTAGCGCTTTATAAGTAGGATGTTTCATGATAAACTTTTGCAAAATTTGATTTTTTTTTTTTAGTGTACAATATTTGTACATCTTTTTTTGCATAGTATAAAAAGCTAAAATAATATAGTTTATTAAAACTAATTCCCTTAGGGCTGATGCGGCCCATGAAGTATAGAATTCATCTGTTTTTTTTTTATAAGTATTTGTTTTTCAACTGTTGAATTTAGTAGTTGGTGGTATTTGTAATTAAATAAGGCTGATAATATATAACTACCCTAAAGGTATTCCCTCCTTGTAGATGAAGTGCTTTTGTTACCAAGTTGACTTTGAGTTTCTTGTCTTTATCCAATCATAATGTTTATGAGATAAAGGAAAGCAGCTGCAGTACTTTGGCTGGCAATAAGCCAGGTTTTTTTTTCTTAGCCTGGGTACAGAATTAGCAATGTACACATTGTCGGGGGGGGGGGTGCTAGATGTGAAACGCTATATTTGTTTACTTTTGGGTTTTATTTCCCTACATAAGAATTACTAGTCTCAATTTTCTTCATAGAATTGGGTTGGCACTGAGAAGCCAATTTGTGAATTTAGTCTTTCTATATGATTAAATAATATACAGTTTTTTAAGATTATGTTTGGTTATAAAAGTAAATAAGATGGTGTGTGTTGAATGAGTTAATGATTGGAGGAGTAACACACCTTGCCGCAGGACATTAAGAATGCATGAGGTGGGGAATCAAAATAACATATGACTCAGGTGCTCAAAGTACTCTGAAAGTTATGGTAATTTTTTTTTACTTTAGTCAACAACTTTGGCACAGTTTTATTATCTAGTATTCAACTGAAATTATGCGTTTACTGATGACTGTACAAACAGGTGGATTTAATGTTATGTTTTGGCTATTGTTGTCATGGTGATAGTAGAGAACTATGGCATGTGTTCAGCTAGAGAAGTGGACATCAACATAATATAGCCACTGGTTGAAGTGACTTAATTACAATTAGCCAGTTCTATTTGAATGAATTTTAGAGATATTCATTGGTACTTTTAACAAAATAACATTGTTTCCCAAACATTGATCCATATGTTGAGTGGCTCTTTTTTTCTACTTTTCATTGATTTGGTCTTGATACTGCCTTATCTGCTTTGATTCTTTTTACATTTCAGTTTGTATAGATTCTCTTATTTAATGCTTTGGCCGGTGTTGTAAACACCATTCATAAACATCTAGTTTTATACTATAATTGGTGTCATAATTCAAAATTTCAATTTTTTTTCCTTTGAATACATGTAATGATAATAATTGACAAGAGAAACATATCATTTTTCAGGCTGACAAGGACAATAAAGTCCTTCACATCACAGATACTGGTATTGGTATGACTAAAGACGAGCTGGTCAAGAATTTAGGTACCATTGCCAAATCTGGAACCAGCGATTTCTTAGCCAAACTTAATGATGCAAACACTGCCACTGAAACCAATGATTTGATTGGCCAGTTTGGTGTTGGTTTCTATTCAGCTTTCCTGGGTAAGTTTTTTTTAACTATGTTATTTAATACTAGCTAGTGTCATTAGTCTGTAATATCTAATGGTATATTTTTTATTGTCCAGTTGCTGACCGAGTCATTGTGACATCTAAGCATAATGATGATGACCAGTACATTTGGGAGTCTGATGCTGAAAGCTTTAGTGTTATTAAAGATCCAAGAGGCAACACTTTGGGTAGAGGCACAACAATTAGGTAATTTAGGAGAATTTGTTTTTATAGATAAGTAAATTCAGTCACATAGATTATTTGAATACTTTGTTAATTTTGTTAGATTTAGTCACACATTATTTAATACTCAACAGTCTACAATTGAAAGAAGAAGCCCACGATTACTTAGAAGAAACAACTCTTAAGAACTTGGTTAAGAAGTACAGCCAGTTCATTAATTTTAACATCCATCTCTGGAGTAGTCAGGTAAATAAATTTATATTTTTCAGTCTCTTTTAAGCAAATTAGCTGTTAACTTACTTACTTTACTGCTTTTGGAGTATGGCACACTACACAGTTATCCAGTGACTTCTATCCTGAACCCCATCCTAGTGATGTTGGCTTTTAGGTTGCACCTCCAGTAGTTTCTTAGTCTGCCTCTTTTTTTTTCCTTGAGTATTCCATCTCAATTCTTGCTTTGTGATATCTCTCACAGGTTTGGCTTAAGTGCAGCCATATATCTTCTTTCATTGGAACTTGGCCACTCCTTTCTAAAAGGATTGCATTGCCAATGGTGTCGGGCCATTATTTTAGCAGAATTCTCTAAGGCAGCTGAAGGTCTGGGCTTTCCTGGAGGTGGTAGTCATTCTCTGGGGTTGCTTGCCCAACGCCCATACCTCCTGTTTTTTCATGGGCAATGGATCAAATTTTCAATGCAAACTTTCAGCAGAAAATGTTGACTTTGATTTTTTTATCTGTCGACTAAATGCACCAAAGATACATGAAAAATTGCTATCATTTCATTTTTTATAAAGCAAATTATTGTAAACGCAGTTGTTACCCGACCAGCAAACTGGAATAATTTTTTTTTTTCGCAGACCAGCATAGATGTGCGCATGCGCAAATTTTTTTAGGGGTCTGTCTATAGATATTGCACCTAACCCTATTCCTTCTATAGATATTGTGCATGTGCGACTAGATGGACTCCGTATTGTATTTTTTTCGGAATCCAGCTATAGATATTGCACCTAACCCTATTCCTTCTATAGATATTGTGCATGTGCAACTAGATGGTCTCCATATTGTATTTTTTTCGGAATCCAGCTATAGATATTGCACCTAACCCTATTCCTGGCCCTAGTCCTAAACCTAACCCTAGCCCCGAAAACAAAAAATATGCAGTCAGTCCGTTTAGTCGCGCATGCACACATCTATTGCTGGTCGGCGGAAAAAAATAATAATTATTCCAGTTTGCTGCTCGGGTAACATTTGTGTATTGTAAATTATAAATGAAATCAATGTCTTTCTCAATATAAAAAAAATATTTCTTGCCAATTCTACAAGTACCATTATTCCAATAGCTTCCTGTAACATTTATCAAGAATAGTGCTTTTAATTTATGTCTGTGTCACTTACAGAATCAGTTTGAAAAATTCAATTATCCTTCTCTCTTTATTTAATGGTTCAGAATACTCATTTTTCTTTTATATTTTATGTATTCTTTCATAGGAACAGGAAGTTGAAGAACCTTTAGATGATGAAGAATCTAAAAGTGAACCCAAAGCTGATGATGATGATGATGAAGGTAAAGTTGAAGAAGAGGAAGAAAGCGATAAACCCAAGACCAAGAAAGTGAAGAAGACTGTTTGGGACTGGGAACTTATGAACAGTGTGAAACCTATTTGGACAAGAAAGTAAGATTTGATGAATAACAGTTTTTGAATGTATTCCACACTCTATGTACCATTTAAACTAATACTGATGGCTTATTAGACTGTTAAATCAAAAACTATGTTGAATTTTAATTTTGGTTAAATAATAATAAAAAACATGTTCAAATATGTTATTAATCAGGTCAGCAGATGTAACAGATGAAGAATACAATGCATTTTACAAATCTATTTCAAAAGAGAGCTCAGAACCCATGGCTAGAATTCATTTTACTGCTGAAGGTGAAGTCACCTTTAAATCTATTTTATTTGTGCCATCTTCTGCTCCATATGACACATTTTCAAATTATGGCAAGAAAGTTGATCATATAAAGGTAACAATATTCTCAGGTATTCTATAATGATCACCCCAACTTTAATACGTCTTGTGATATATTACGTTATAATTGTATAGACATTAAAATATGGTTTTTATTGATCCATTTTTTAAAGTACACAAGTTCCATTTTTTTTTTTTTTTCAGATGTATGTCAGAAGAGTATTCATCACTGATAATTTTGAAGATATGATGCCAAAATATCTGAGTTTCATTCGAGGTGTTGTAGATTCTGATGATCTACCCCTAAATGTATCCCGTGAGACACTTCAACAGCACAAGCTCCTAAAGGTTATCAAGAAAAAGTTAGTCAGAAAAGCCCTTGATATGATCAAGAAGATTGACAAAGAACAGTATGACAAATTTTGGAAAGAATACAGTACTAAGTAAGAAACATTGTTTTCTGTTGCCTTGAGAAATTGGTGCCTTAAAACAAAGTAAAGTTTAAGAATTATGTAATTTTGTGTGAACCTTGAAATTATTTTTTTCACAAGTTATGATTGCTTATCGCTATCCCTTTTTAACTAAGTATTTTGATAATAAAGGGAAAAAAGTAATGCTTTTAATATATTGTACAATTAGGATAAATCTTTTAAGATACTTAACGAATAAATTCTTGCTGTTTTTCAGCATTAAGCTGGGTGTTATTGAAGACACTTCTAACAGGACACGCTTAGCCAAACTGTTAAGGTTCTACTCATCCAACTCAGACACAGAGCAAACATTCCTTGCTGATTATGTGGAAAGAATGAAGGAGAAACAGGAAGCAATTTATTTCATAGCTGGCACTAGTAGAGAAGAGGTAGATAGAACATTTCTTTTATTTAAAAAAAATTATTTAAAGTAGTCTTTACCCAAACAACTTTTTTTATTTATTGAGGTACTTTAGCCATTTTGGCTCATGCAAACATCAGACAATAAGAAACAATGTGTAGATATTTTTTTTTAAATATTTTTGGGTAAAATGTAATTTTGTAAAAAAAAATTGTTTTCTCTTAGTGTACATTTTAAACAGATATTTGGTGCTCACAAAAAGGTTTTTATGTTCTTAAAAATATCCCATTTTTTTTTTTTTCCCCAAAAATGACAAAACATCTGAATTTTTTTTTTTTACCAAACCGCTAATTAAAAGAATTCAAATGGGGGGTGGGGGTAGGTTAGAATTTTTTTTTTATCTTTTCTAATCATTTCATTGAAAAAAAAATTG
The DNA here is from genome assembly GCA_021962125.1 of Bulinus truncatus. Lineage (NCBI taxonomy): Eukaryota > Metazoa > Mollusca > Gastropoda > Planorbidae > Bulinus > Bulinus truncatus. The sequence continues at coordinate 928,722 of JAGDYQ010000047.1, read as the reverse complement.
GATTAAACTACATAATATGCAACATGTGAAGCTTATATCTTTATTAGTTTTTGAGGAACTGCAGAAAGTGTACATTGAAAATATTAAATATGATTTTGAGAAAAATGCGAAAGGTTTTAAATGTTGAGGAAAAAAGATAAAGCTCTTTAAATAGTTTTTAATTATTGAAACAAGTTCATTAATACTAAAGTAATGAGAATTAATTATTACTTAACTCAAAATAATTTCTGAAAATATAAACTGCCATATCTTTTAGTGACGCCCCCCTAAAACTCTATATCAGTGATTTATAGAAACTGACATTATTCGTATTATTACCAAAGTGCTAGAAATTACATTAAACTGAAATGTTATTTTTACTCATTTTAATATAAAAATAGCAGAAAAAGTTATGTTGTGTAATCTCACAAATACAAAATAAATAAATAATTTGCCTTCCGTTAAGGCCAAAAATACACATGTGATCACCCTCTGTAAAGCAGAATAATGAATGTTTTTATTACTGACATTACCTAATGGTTGATGAGATTTTTTCCCATAAGAATGTAATTTTTTTTAAATTGACTTTTCCACCAGAATATGTTAATATATGTAACATGTTTCATAAATGGATAATTTGTCTTAATTATTCAGGTCGAAAATCCCCCTTTGCTGAGCGTCTTCTTAAGAAAGGCTAAGTTGAAGTTCTTTATCTTGTTGAACCTGTAGATGAATACTGCATACAGTCCCTGCCTGAATTTGAAGGCAAGAAATTCCAAAATATTGCTAAAGAAGGTCTTAATCTTGATATCTCAGAAAAAGCTAAGGAAAGAAAAGAGCAACTTGAAAAAGAATTTAAACCCCTTCTAGATTGGTTAAAGGATAGTGCACTGAAAGATCAGGTCAGTCTTGTATAGGATTTTATTTTAGTATATGTAATTAGTACATTTCAACTGCTATAAATAACTTATTCATTCTTAAATTTGAAGATTGAGAAAAGCGGCTATTTCTGAACGCTTGGACCAGTTCACCTTGTGCACTTGTAGCTAGTCAGTATGGTTGGTCTGGAAATATGGAAAGAATCATGAAATCTCAGGCTTATGCCAAACAAGGAGATGCTTCAAATCAGTAAGTTTTAGTGTTAATCCCTTATATTTTTTAATGCATCTTGTTCCAGAAAGCAGTATGAAGTTTAGAATTATTTTATTAGGAAAAAAAAATATAAAAATTTTAGGCAGAGAACTCTCCCAATCTGAACTGATAATTAAATATATATAATTAAAGACAATGTAAGGATGAATTGTTTATCTCATAATCCTAGTACTTATTTTTAGATGCTTACCATAGCCAAGTGTGCTGTGGCTATAGAGATACCACAGAAGTCATATTTAGAGTTTGAACCCTTAACCTATAACATACAGTTAGGGCTCACAATGAAAGCACTGTCACCCATTTAAAATGATAGAATGGAGTAGGTTAAGCTACTGACTCTGGAGTAGGTTGAGCTACTGACTGATAAGACTATTCTCAGTATTCGCCCCGCTAAAATTTTATACACACTTTTTTTTTAGTATCTCTCAAACTATTAAAAAAGCTAGTGCATTAGAGCGGTGTTCCCTAAAATGTGGTACTGAGGGGAAAATCGAACCGTTATATAAAAATACTTAAAAAACTTCCTTAAATTGTGCGATGAACAGATAAACAATAAGATGGTATTGAAAACATCTTAAAGATGTAGATGTTGATATTATAACCATAGTTTTTCAGTTGAAGAACCCTTTGAAAATTGTATGTACCAATAAGAACAAAGCGTAAATGAAAAACAAGAAAGCAAGGGCTATGTTGCATTCTTCATTGAAATTTTGTGTACATGTGGTAGTGTACTGTTGTGTGAGCTTGCATCACCACACCAAGATATAATTTTTATCCTTAACATTCCACATTTTGCATGGCAGTTTGAAATCGAAAACTTCAAATCTGAATGAAAGCAGATATAATTAGAAACAATCAACATTAACAGGAACTAATGAAGTTAACGAGGGTGAAGATAACTACATTCTGAAAGTTTCTGTAAAAAATGAGGAAAAAAGCTAGTTTGATATATCTTAGCTTAAACTAAATTTCACTCTGCTTCATTCATATATTTAGTAAATCTAACAAAGTGAAAGAATGAGACCATTCAACTTAAACAACATTTTAAGACTAGCATGATCAGTACTAAGATAAACCAGTCGTATTTTGACCACATACCCATCTCAATTAGCACAGTTCACAGACAAACTCATCATGTCTAATAATGTTAAAAGCAGATTTTTTTCCTGATATTTTCTCAGTCTCCACCATAAAACAATTTCACCTTCTCAGTTGTTTATAATGAATGGTATTTATCAATAAAAGCTTTTATAGGTTTTTTTTTAATTCAAGAATTAATTTTACTTTTGATCATTGTTGTCAATACACTGGTAAATAGAAACTAGTAAATAAACTTTGACTGTTAGATAAAGGTTATTTTTATTTATTTTATCTTTTTCGATGAGAGGTACTTAGAGTTTCAAAAAAAAGAAGGAGTGGTGCGGATGTCGAAACACTGCATTAGGAGTGCACTTATCCCCTTGAAAAATCTTTAATGTTCATGTAATAGTCATTATCTTCATTCCCATCTCACACAAGGAAAATTAATGCTATCTTATGTTTGCTATAATTTTCAGAAAGGCCAATTACATACCTTTATACTTTACATACCAGACCTGAAGTGTCTAAAAAATTCAGTTGTTTTTTTCCCTTATAAAATATACAACATATGTGTAAATATATGTTTGAATCGGCATATCTTATAATGTATGGATTCTACATTTCAGATATTATGCTAATCAGAAGAAGACATTAGAGATAAACCCAAGACATCCCTTGGCAAATAGGAGCTGAAGACTAGAGTTGAGGTAAATTCATATATTAGTTGCTATTGAAATGAGTACTGTGTGTACCACTAAACGGTGTGATAAAAAATATCAATTTATTAGTACATTTATTTAAGAATTAACTTCATTCTTCATTATTCAGGCTGATACTGAAGATGAAACTGCTAAAGATCTTGCTAAGGTTTTATTTGATACTGCAACCCTGCGTTCAGGGTTCTCTGTCAAAGATTCCTTGGAATTTGCTCAACGCATTGAAAGGATGATGAAAATGAGCATGGGTCTGGACATTAATGCACCGGTATGTTTTTATTTCTGTAGACTGTAGGTTAATGTTAGTGATATATAAAAAAAACATACATTTCAATGATTATAATAGTACTTTTTTTTAAAGTTGATTTTTTTCTTCTTCCAATTTATATTACTTTTTGCTTCTATGTAATAGATTGAGGAGGAACCAGAAGAAGAGGAAGCACCAGCAGCTGCCGCTGATGTAGATGAAGAGGAAATAACAGCTGATGAGGATAAACCATCTGACAGTGATGTAAGTAAAGAAATATAGTCTCAGACATATATTTTGTCAAACTTTTAGTTATCATATTGAAGATAAATTAGAAAAACATTAATATTGTTTATAATATGGCTTTTTTCCATTGATATTGTCATTTTTAAAGTTTTATATCATTACATTCTATAAATTTTATAGTTAATTTTTTTTTTTATATGCCATTATTCATCCATAATTTTTATTTTTCTTGCACAAATTTCCTTTATTTGTAAATGTATTCAACAGTTTTTTGAGTAACAGCCTGACCTTCGTTCTTGCTTGACCTATTTATTTTTATGTTATGTGTGATGTGCTCTGGCCATTGATTGCACGCAGAGTACAAACCATTTCTAGCATTAGTCTCCTTAATGATTGCATCAGATTTCATCTAATTTGCATGGGGTATATTCAAAATTTATTTTTTAATGAAAAAAAAAATCATTTTATTTAAATGTTTTTTTTAAAAGAAGGAAAAAAAAGTGAAAGATAAAAAAACAACTAATCAGAAATATTACTAAAATATGCATGGTGGTTTGGAGTGGCCTTTCAGGTTTTTTTTTAATAAAGTAGAACCCCAAATCTCCAACTCATGATAAATCACTCTAGTTAAAAATTATTATCCATATTCTCCATTAAGGAGCTGTAGTTTTCTAATAGTGTCAGATTTTCTGATTTTCAAGGAGCAGTAAAATTTTAATCTTAGTATTAATTACTCTTTTATTTTTTTGAGGTAACTTTTTATTGTAAATGTATGTGCATTGATACTGTTCAGTACTTCGCACATAACTTTTTTCCTGGAAAAATTATGATTTATATTTATAATGTCAGTATTTTTTTTTACTAAAAACAAATTAAATTAAAAGATATATTGTCCATAATAAAACAAACAAATATGGAAGTACTGATTTTTACCAAGAGTTGATGAGCTTTGGTTAAGATATGGTGGAACCAACCTATCAAGATTTGTTATGGTTCTCACTGGGCCATACTGCTGAGTCTACTGTTTATTTTATTGTTTAATGCACCAAGTTGAAGAGATCTGTTGCAATTTTATGTAGTTTAAATTTTTCATTAAACAGGGAAAAAACTTTTTTCAGTTATAAAATATTTAAAAATTTTGTTAAAGGCAAGCTACAAAGGTCAAGCTTACTGGCGTAAATTGTAAGGGATGGATTGCACTTCATTTTTAAACATTTTAATGCAAGGCTTTTTGTATACTTTTAATAATTTTAATAAAGTTAGTTGACAGACTGATATTGAGTTTATATGGCCAGTAACCTTGAGTGTTTTGCCTCTGCTCTGTTACAGGAATCAGAAGATACAGCCAGAGATGAGTTGTAACACTTGCTCCGTGATAGTAGCTAGATGTTGTTTGTGTCATCTCATCACTCATCATCTTAATTTGTGGCTATTTTCATTACTCACATTGTGTTTCACTTTGATTTTGCTAATGCTCTTTATATTTTATAAACACTTGAAGTGTCTGTTTTACTGTGGTTTTTTATCAGTGGTTAAAGCTTTATATTTAATTTTGTATTAAATGGGAACAATAACTTTGACATCCCACCACTAGCTGACCATGGACATTATATGTCATGTGCTTAAATCTATAGTGCTATAATTCGTAACTATTTTTTTAAAAACTCAGATTGTTAGCATCACTAAAACCCCCAATCCGTAATGCTTACAAATTGTCCATATAAGTGAACTTTGAACATTTATTCTATTGCTGAAGATCGTAAGTAAAATAAGGTCTCATTGAACATAATACTTAGGACTAAATGAATACATACAGTTGATATGTTACCAAGTTTATTAGAATTGTGTATTTATAATTTTTATAAATGTGTTAATATGGAGGGAGAATCAAATGATACATAGTGGTAATAGTATGGATGATATTGAAGTTTACTGCCAAATTATTGTTTTATGCGGTCCAAATGATTATGTTTATATTTGTTGTGATTTGATGCTCTACACCTAATAACTGATCATATCTAAATGCATGTTGTATAAGAAAATTCATTCCAATATTTTGGCTTCTCCAGTTTTGTTTTTTTTTTTAGAAATATTCAAAAGTGAATAAAAATAGTGTACAAAATTTTATTAACGTTTATAGACAGCTAAGTAAAAAATATATAATTTGGAGAAACCATTTTTTTTTAATTTGACTGACAAATTTCGCACATTATTTTTTTTGAAAGCATGATAGTGCATCTGTTTTAGAGTAACTGCATAACGATTGCCTATGTGTAAGATTTACAATTTTTATGAATTTGTTATTTTTCAAAGTTATAATAAATTATTCTATGTTTACTTCTCTCTTCACTTGTTTGTCTTTTAAATTGTTTTGACTTTATCATGAAATAATTTGATTTGGTTAATATATTAGTTTCTAGAGCTATTACTTCATATTGATTTAAACTGGGAGTATTTTTTCCTAAAGCTAAGTCTTGAATATTTGTCACCCCTTATCACCAAACTGATACCATCTGTATACACTGTCAAATGAAAAATATATCCATCACTAATGGCAATCATCACAGCTTGTGTGGTATAAAAATTAATTAAATTTTATCTTTAAAAAACTTATGGGAACATTTTCTGTATGAAATTTGTCCATGGATAAACAAATGGTTATAGATGTCCATGGATAAACAAATGGTTATAGTTTTTAGTATAAGAAAAATGGGCTCACTAATTTTAACCTGCACTGTATTTAGGCCAACAAAATAAATTGCTATTTTACAAATGTGAATTACTTTACAGTTATAAGACCTACTTCTAATAGCTGGAATTCACATTTACCTTGTGTTTAGAAACGGTAATGTGACAATAGAAATGTTTTAGCATACTTACACCAATCACATCCTTGGCAAAAATGGATTCAGAATAATATACATATAATAAAGGTTTCACCAATATCAGTGCACTACAGATAAATATGATACTTTTCCATATATCTTTTGTCACTAAACTAAATAAATTTTATCTGGTAAGTAAATAAAGTTTGACAAAATGCTATCACAAACAACTATTGATCCATGTGATCATTGAAATAGTACAATTGTAACTGCAATTTCTATTTTAATAGTGAGGTTTTTCAAATTTATTTTTTTGCTGCCCATTTAGAACTATAAAAAAAAGATATAGAAATGTAAAGATAGCATTTCACAATGAAAGTAATGAAACTCTTTCCTTCTGTTATAACAAAAATGTAGTAGCAATAACAAACCAATTCTTCTTTTTTGTCACATTTGACTAAGTATCGAAAATTCCAAACAAAAAGTAATAGGCCTATATATAGTTTCACTCAGCATAACAAAATATTAAATTATTTAAGTCAACAAATGTGAAATGCTTCTTCCTAATTTTCATTATAAGTAACAAAAATTACATTCTAAATATGTATGAATATTTTCCAAATTATTAGAATGACCATTACAACGACCATGAAAGAAATTTCAATGTTAGGTAACAATATAGTTATCATTGAATAATTGTTTTATGCTGAAATTGGACAAAAAATATTTATTTCATGCATAAACCATAAAAAATACACCTTCATGACTCTTGATTTCAGAAAGGTGAAATTAGAAGATTGTATTTAGCATGAAAAGTGGGGTAGAAGAATATTTGTCTGATGCATTATAAAAGTAAATAATATATTGTTTTACATTGTTGATAATTTCCAGACTATTAATTTTTATCATTTGAAATTGCAGTCAGGCACATTTAATGTTCTAAAAATACTTTTTTAACTTCCTTTCTTTTATTTTAGGAAGAGTGTACGTTCTGTAAGAGAAAACTTATGTACCTGAACTCTGATGTTAGACGAAATCTTGGCAGAACTTCTCTGGAAACAGAGAGAATTGATACTGGATGAAGATGGTATGTGAGATGAGATAGATAATGATGATGATGGTGATGGTGTGGATGATTTGATAGATAAAGATGATAATGGTAATGGTATACCAGATGAGAAGGAAACCGACACTGATGGTGATGGTATTGTAGATTATCTGGATGATGATGATGACAATGATGGAATTTTAGATTGGAAAGAGCCCATCGATACTGATAAGGATGGTATTCCTGATAATGTAGATGTGGATGATGATAATGATGGAATCTTTGATATTCTAGATAAAGATGGTAATGGAAATGGGATACAAGATGATAAAGAGGATGATGATGATAATGATGGTGTTCCAGACTATCTGGACAAAGATGATGATGGTGATGGTATTCCTGACAGCCTGGATAATCAGGAGTCGAAAGACAGCAATGCAAAGGATGATGAAGATATTTTGGAAATATCACAGAATAATAATCGCATGTCACATCCTCCAGACATGCTAGAAAAAGATACTGATGGTGATGGAATTCCAGATCACCTAGATGATGATGATGATAATGATGGCATTCCTGACAGTCAAGACAATGATGATGATGGGGATGGAATTCCTGATGATAAACAGAAAGACACTGATGGTGATGGTATTCCAGATCATCTAGATGATGATGATGATAATGATGGCATTCCTGACAGTCAAGACAATGATGGGGATGGGATTCCTGATGATAAACAGAAAGACACTGATGGTGATGGTATTCCAGATCATCTAGATGATGATGATGATAATGATGGTATTCCCGATAGTCAAGACAATGATGATGATGGTGATGGAATTCCTGATGATCAACAGAAAGACACTGATGGTGATGGTATTCCAGATCATCTAGATGATGATGATGATAATGATGGTATTCCCAATAGTCAAGACAATGATGATGATGGTGATGGTATTCCTGATGACCAAGAAAAGGACACTGATGGTGATGGTATTCCAGATCATCTAGATGATGATGATGATAATGATGGCATTCCTGACACTCAAGACAATGATGATGATGGTGTTGGAATTCCGGATGATCAAGAGAAGGATTCAGATGGGGATGGTATCCCAGATCATCTAGATGATGATGATGATAATGATGGTATCCCAGATAGTCAAGACAATGATGATGATGGTGATGGAATTCCAGATGACCAAGAGAAGGACACTGATGGTGATGGTATTCCAGATCACCTAGATGATGATGATGATAATGATGGTATCCCTGATAGTCAGGACAATGATGATGATGGGGATGGAATTCCTGTTGATCAACAGAAAGACACTGATGGTGATGGTATTCCAGATCATCTAGATGATGATGATAATGATGGTATCCCTGATAGTCAGGACAGTGATGATGATGGTGATGGAACTCCGGATGACCAAGAGAAAGATTCAGATGGTGATGGTATTCCAGATCACCTAGATGATGATGATGATAATGATGGCATTCCTGACACTCAAGACAATGATGATGATGGTAATGGAATTCCGGATGATCAAGAAAAGGATTCAGATGGGGATGGTATCCCAGATCATCTAGATGATGATGATGATAATGATGGTATCCCAGATAGTCAAGACAATGATGATGATGGTGATGGAATTCCAGATGTCCAAGAGAAGGACACTGATGGTGATGGTATTCCAGATCACCTAGATGATGATGATGATGATAATGATGGTATCCCTGATAGTCAGGACAATGATGATGATGGGGATGGAATTCCTGATGATCAACAGAAAGACACTGATGGTGATGGTATTCCAGATCATCTAGATGATGATGATGATAATGATGGTATCCCTGATAGTCAGGACAGTGATGATGATGGTGATGGAACTCCGGATGACCAAGAGAAAGATTCAGATGGTGATGGTATCCCAGATAGTCAGGACAATGATGATGATGGTGACAGAATTCCAGATGACCAAGAGAAGGACACTGATGGTGATGGTATTCCAGATCACCTAGATGATGATGATGATAATGATGGTATCCCTGACAGTCAAGACAATGATGATGATGGGGATGGAATTCCTGATGATCAACAGAAAGACACTGATGGTGATGGTATTCCAGATCATCTAGATGATGATGATGATAATGATGGTATCCCTGACAGTCAAGACAATGATGATGATGGTGATGGTATTCCTGATGACCAAGAAAAGGACACTGATGGTGATGGTATTCCAGATCACCTAGATGATGATGATGATGATAATGATGGTATCCCTGATAGTCAGGACAATGATGATGATGGGGATGGAATTCCTGATGATCAACAGAAAGACACTGATGGTGATGGTATTCCAGATCATCTAGATGATGATGATGATAATGATGGTATCCCTGATAGTCAGGACAGTGATGATGATGGTGATGGAACTCCGGATGACCAAGAGAAAGATTCAGATGGTGATGGTATCCCAGATAGTCAGGACAATGATGATGATGGTGACAGAATTCCAGATGACCAAGAGGACACTGATGGTGATGGTATTCCAGATCACCTAGATGATGATGATGATAATGATGGTATCCCTGACAGTCAAGACAATGATGATGATGGGGATGGAATTCCTGATGATCAACAGAAAGACACTGATGGTGATGGTATTCCAGATCATCTAGATGATGATGATGATAATGATGGTATCCCTGACAGTCAAGACAATGATGATGATGGTGATGGTATTCCTGATGACCAAGAAAAGGACACTGATGGTGATGGTATTCCAGATCATCTAGATGATGATGACGATAATGATGGTATCCCAGACAGTCAGGACAATGATGATGATGGAGATGGAATCCCCGATGATCAAGAAAAAGATGTCAATTCAGATCACTTTGATATTGGAGATGATGAAAAAAATGATATTGCTCCCGATTATCTAGAAAAAGATACTGATGGTGATGGTATACCTGATTATCTTGATGATGACATAGATGGTGATGGAATTTTAAATGATGAGGATGAAGATGATGATGGTGATGGGATCCCAGACAAACAAGAAGATTCGGATGGAGATGGTATACCCGACTATTTAGACCAAGATGATGATGGTAATGGTATCTTAGATCATCTGGAGGGTGACACAGATGGTGATGGTATTCCTGATTACCTTGATGACGACATTGATGGCGATGGTATTCCTAATGAGCAGGATGATGATGATGACAACGATGGTGTGCCAGATATTTGGGAAGGTGACAAAGATGGGGATAGCATTCCTGGTTATTTAGAAGACACTGATGGTGATGGAATACCTGACTATCTAGATGATGACATTGATGGTGACGGTATTTCAAATGATAAAGATAATGATGATGATGGGGATGGAATACCAGATATCTGGGAAGAAGATAGAAATGGCAATGGGATACCAGATTATTTGGAAGACACTGATGGAGATGGCATACCGGATTATAAGGATGATGACATAGATCGCGATGGCATACCAAATGATTTGGATGATGATGATGATGGAGATGGTATATTGGATGAACAAGAGAAGGATACAGATGGTGATGGTGTGCCAGATTTTTTAGATGATGATATTGATGGAGACGGTATTCCCAATGATGAAGATAATGATGATGATGGTGATGGGATCCCAGATTATCTTGAAAATGACAGTGATGGGGATGGTGTACCTGATTATCTAGAAGACCAAGATGGTGATGGGGTCCCCGATTATTTGGATGATGATATTGACGGGGACGGCATACCCAATGACAAAGATAGTGATGCTGATGGAGATGGTATTCCTGATGAATTAGAAGGTGATAAGGATGGTGATGGTATTCCAGATTATCTGAAAGATACAGACGGGGATGGCATACCGGACTATTTAGATGATGATATTGACGGTGATGGTATTTTAAATAATCAGGATGATGATGATGATGGCGATGGCATACCAGACGCTCTCGAGAAAGACAGTGATGGTGATGGGGTTCCAGATTATCTCGATAATGATGATGATGGAAATGGTATACCAGACAATCTTGAAATTGATACTGATGGTGATGGGGTTCCAGACTACTTGGATGATGATGATGACAATGATGGAATTCCTGACCATCTCGATGATGATGATGACGGAGATGGTATTCCAGATTACCTGGAAACTGATACTGACGGTGATGGCATTCCCGATTTTTTAGACGATGATGATGATAATGATGGCATCCCAGACAGTTTGGATGAAGATCAGGATGGTGATGGAATACTGGATGTCTATCAAGTTGATACTGATGGAGATGGTTTGCCAGATTACTTAGATGATGATGATGACAATGATGGTATTCCAGATTCATTAGATAATGATGATAATAACAACGGTATTCCTGATGACCAGGAGGTTGACACAGATGGGGATGGTGTCCCCGATTATATCGATGAAGATGATGATAATGATGGAATACCAGATCATTTAGATGATGATTCTGATGGAGATGGCATTCTTGACTCTCAACAGATTGACACTGATGGCGATGGTATTCCAGATTACATAGATGATGACGATGACAACGATGGAATACCAGATAGTGAAGATGATGATGATGATGGAGATGGTATACCAGATAGTAAAGAATTGGACTCTGATGGAGATGGTATACCAGACAACATAGATGAAGATGATGATAATAATGGCATCCCGGACCATTTAGAAAAGGATACTGATGGGGATGGCGTTCCAGATTATCTTGATGATGATGATGACAATGATGGTATTCCTGACAACCTGGATGATGATGATGATGGAGATGGTATTCCCGATCAGTTAAAGACACTGGATTTGAACAAAAATGGAATCCCTGATTATCAAGAAATAGACACCGATGGGGATGGAATACCCGACTATATAGATAATGATGATGACAATGATGGAATTCCAGATGAGCTGGATGATGATGACGATGGGGATGGGATACCTGATGATCAAGAAATAGACACAGATGGTGATGGAATTCCTGATTATTTAGATGACGACGATGATAACGATGGAATTCCCGATGAAGAGGACGCCGATGCAGATGGCGATGGGATCCCAGATGATGAAGAGGACGATACAGATGGGGACGGCGTTCCTGATTACCTTGATGCGGATGATGATAATGACGGCGTACCGGATATTAATGACACCGACAAAGATGGCAATGGCATTCCTGATTTTATGGAAAAAGACTCTGACGGTGATGGCATTCCGGATTATCTTGATGATGATGATGACAATGATGGAATACCTGATTTCTTGGACAATGACGATGATGGAGATGGCATTCCCGATGATAAAGAAGATTTTGACGGCGACGGAATACCTGACTACCTGGATGATGATGCGGATGGGGACGGTGTTGCCGACAAACTCCCTGATTCTGACGGAGATGGCATTCCAGATGTTAGAGATGATGATGATGACAACGATGGTATCCCCGATGCACTGGAAGATACTGATGGTGATGGTATTCCCGACTACATGGACGATGATGCCGGACGGTGACCAGATCTTAGATAAGAATCAAGATTCTGATGGCGATGGTATCCCAGATTACCTTGACGATTTACGATGACAATGATGGTATTGCAGACGCTAGTGATAAAGACGATGATGGCGATGGTATACCTGACAGTCAAGATAAAACAAAGTGTGATAAAGGAACATGCCCAACCAAGCCTATTAAAAAACCCAGTAAAAAGAGAAATCTGGCCAGAGAACAGGCCTCGTTTTGGATACGTATAAAAAATGCCTTAAAAAAAATGATGGGCCGCCGCCCCTCAGTCACTGAAGGAGACCAGTCAAGTGAGAAAACCATCACCTACTCCCCCCCAGTAAAACAAAAAACCCCACGAACAAAAGTATGATCTTATAGATGTTGTGGAACATTTCATCTGGGGAAAACCAGAAGAAGAGGGTGATGGAAATGATGATGTCAGTGGTAAAAACCCTAAAAATGAAAAATCAGAAAACAAGGTCAATGAAAAAGATGACAATAAAAATGATGAATTACCTGATACACCTATAAAGGTTATTCATGCAAAAGTTAAACAGCCTACACCTAATGGTGTTAAAACTACATTGTCGCCACAAGCAGTGAAGCAGCAAGCTGCTAATAGAATGGCAGCCAAAGTTGTCAGTCCACACTCTCCAAAACAAGGACAAGATAATAAATTAAATAGTATAAATGATAAACATGTGAATATAAAAGCACAGCAAAAGAAAGGAACTGTACAGAAAGTGAATGAACTAAATACAAAACAGCCACTTGTAAACAAAGTAAAACCTCCTGTGGTCCAACAAAAAATTACCAAACAAGCCCAACCTGTTCCAACTCCAGCCCCTAAACAGCCATCTAAAATATTATCTAAACCACCCCCATCACCTGCAAAGCAATTTACTAAACCAGTTGCTACCAAACTAAATGTAAAACAATCTCCCCAAGAAACACAAAAACCAGTTCCTCCAAAAGATAAAATTCCTCCAACACAACAGAAGAAACAAGAAACTGGTAAACCTGTCATAACCAAAGTTAAACAGCAGGGTAATAAAAAAACTGAGTTATAAT